>VYXC01008169.1:665304-808356 GCA_013397175.1 Platysteira castanea
CTGCCTGCGCCCCTTGGCTCATCGGGCAAGGGTGGGCAAAGGACATACGGCTTGTCCCGCTCCTTCGCTATTTCTGGAGCTAGCCGGGGGCATTGCCGTGGGTGGCAATTCGCGGGACAGCCAGCAGTAATTTGTTGAAAGCATTCTTACCAAGTTGATGTCAATCTGATTACAATTAACAGTACATTCCATTTCCATTTCCCATTTTCAAATGAAGTTGAATGATGGCAGTACAAGTCAGAAAAAGGATTTGAAATAAACTGAGGTCCTTCTAGATTTCTGTGGATACAAAGTTCATTTTTTTATGGTAGGCAGCAATTTTTGTATGTATCCCAACACTTTTCTGTTCATTTTGACCTGACAGGGTAAATGAGTAATAAAAGTGAAAAAGGAAAAGTAGATGCAAAGCAAATGCAGTTATCTGGATTTATTGAGCCCAGTTGATGGTGTTAAAATTATTTTTTCTTATTTTTATAGTCATTCATTTTGTTCAGACCTGCTAGTATATGTCAAACACAACATAAATGAATAAAGAAACAAACTTTTCATATTCATAAATGAATAAAGAAATAAGCCTTATGTGTCAATGAAAACGATGTACTCTAAAATTAGTGTGTCTACTGCAGCTTAGAATAATAGAGAAAAATTTGTTTCCTTTTATGTAAAGTGAATTTAACTATCAATAAGAAATATAGCACCTTTTACTTAAAATGGTCAGTCCCACTAATTGGAAGATGGAAAAACACGGATAGCCTCAGGAAAGACAAATAGGGAGCTGGCAGGTGAACCACCCTGAGTTGTGGAGAGGTAGAACACACGCTGTCCAAATGTTCTTGGGGTGTGGTCCCAGTAGCATTCATAGCAACCAAATCCACAGACTGTGATGGTGTCAATGGGCCATGGGAGTGCTTTTCTTGGAGGTTTTGACTTGCAGGTTACGTGGTACAGATGGGCTATGGGGAATGACCCCAAGGAAGAAAAACTCACTCCCAGCATTGACTCCCTATAGCATTTCCTGGGGACTGTCTGAAAAGTTCTTGAGAGATACCATTAGGATTTCAAAAGGCTGCAGAAGGAGATGCCTGAGAGAGCTCCTGAGCAAGCTATTGGCAGCCTGTGCTGCTCCAGATGAACTGGAATGGGGAAAGGTCAGAGGAATCCCCATTTTCAGAGCCTGGACTGAAGCAGAAAGGTTAAGGGGTGGGAGACAGGATACAGACAGAGAAACAGAGTACACATTCCTTTCTCCAACGATTTGCTAGGTACTCATGCCTCCTTGGACATCAGAGCTGAGGCGTTTCTTGCCTGGGGCAGTTGTATCCTCACCATTCATTTGCAGCCTGGGGAAGGAGCAGTGAGTGAGCTACGTCAGTCACTCCATCCCTCCTAAAGCAGAGACCTCTACCTCTGGTGAGCCTGACGCAGTCAGTAAAACCCAACGTTGCCTGCAGAGGAATTTCAGGATGAACCCTCAGCTCGAAGGACTGACATCATTGAACCCTCAGTAACTTGTGCCAGGAAAGCTTATGGCTAGTGGTATTTTGTACTGTCTTTAAGGACTGTGTTATGAATTTAAGTTTTTCTCCTCATTCCATTTATTTAGCGTGACTGGAAGTACTGGGAAAAATCTGAGATAGAGATATTTTAAGAATCTGCAGGCTTGGAACAATAACTCTACAGTGAAGCATCGATGGTGTGAAATACTCCAGTATGCTATTTTAGATGTAAAGCTGTGTTAGAACTTGGGTGCTTAAGGTTAGGGTTATGTGCAGAACCTTGGGTAAAATCTGTGGGTTTGATACTGAAGTATTGGTGGCAGACTGAAAATACTTCTCTTGTGGTACATGCCAGACATGAAGGTTTTAATTAAGTAATGTACTTTGGACCTTTTATTTTTCCACTTTATGTGCTTCTTTTACTCTACTTGGAAACTATATTTGTGTCGCACTGTTGGCGAGGAAACCCCTGTATTTAACAAGATTGATGCAGTGTTGCTGGTTCTCTCCTGTGGCCCTGAAGCACTTAGGGTGTTTGCAAATGCCAAATGAGCCACATGAAACATTTTCAGATATGTGCTGTAGTGAACACACTGCAAACACCATCTTTGGGCCAAATTAGCTCTGCCATGTCAGCCAGTGAAGGAGTAAATTGCTGCTATTAAAAACAAATGCAGTACAGTTTTTTTCAGTGTTTATCTATTTTTAAACCATAGGAGAATCTTGTATTCACTGAGGGACAGATTATGGCCACTTCTGTATAATAATTTATAGAAGAAATATAAATTTCTGCTATAAGCAGGATACGCCTCACTCTTGTACTTTACAAATGAGATACACTGTCACAGAAAATATTTGCGGAATGCAAGAGGGTTGCTTAATTTTTCCAGTCTCTACCATCTTTGATGTTTCAGAACCAAAGCAAGGAAGGCAAATATTTGGACCCTAAACTATGAGTGCTTTCTAACCTGCTGTTTTACAGAAATGAGGTACAGCAATGAAGGTGTAATGGATACTTGGTAGTGAATTGCTTAGGTACTGCTGTCAGTGCTAAAGGTAAATGGCTTATTGCCTTCATCTCTCTTTTTCTTATTGTCCAGCAGTAAAGAATCATAATGCTTGAGGGTAAATCAGATCTGCCTTTTATGGTGCACTGTGAATAGACTGTGAGCTATACATTTTATCTCCCTCTGGGCTAGATTATCTGCCCTCCAGTGCTGTTGGGCCACTGCACTTTATATGCCTGTTTCTCTTCCTTCAGATTCTTACCTAATCAAATCTCACAGACAATCTAAACAGCAAACAAGGCACAAAGAAACAATTAAAGAAGGTATCACAAATTTTACAGTAATGCAAGTCTGAAATAAGTACTTTGGGCCACAGGGATGTGCTCTCTATTGTGTTCTATATTCTATTTAATCAACTAATCAGGATTTTTCTTAAAATTAATTTAGTTTTAGTCTTTAGCCCCATTTTTATGGTTACAAATAGTCTTTCAACTGCAAGACTAAATGTATTCCTGCTCAGTTTATGCTCATTTGTTTTTATACCCGTTATGCCCTGTAGCTTAAATTTATCTACCTCTCTACTCACTATCACTTTTGTCTACTTATAAAGAACAAGGTGGGGGTGGGAGGGAGAGGAGGTTGTCAGAAAAATTACTTGTGAAGAACTGAGGTTTAAGAAGGAATCTTCTTGTAACTGAGATGTTTGGTGAATTTGAAGATTGACCTTTTCTTCTTCTTTGTCCTCCCTGTTGGCTTAAGTCAGTTGCACCTACTGATTTGTGAAATTTGGCTCCAAAGAAAAGAAATTGCATAAATCCAACCGAGGGAAGCATAAGGACACCTGCAAGGGCACCCTAATACCTCAGGGGTGAGATTAGAGGGGACTGAGGAGGTCAGGACAAGGCTGGGCAGAGGGGCCTGACCAAGAGATATTTGAGGTGAAGAACAATTTTGCTCTGTTCCTGTCTTAAGGACTGATCTCTTCTACTTGAACTCTGGATGTTTTTGCTCTTGTCACCAAAGCAGTTTCATATTTTATGTAAAGATTGGATAGTTATTTTGGTAGTTTTTCAAACAGGACTTGCTGATAGCTGCTGTTGGCACCCTGCTCCCCGTGTTCTCCAAAAGAACGGTGTGTTTATTTACTCTTCCTGACTTCAGAGCACCTTTCTCACCACACTAAGAATGCAATGAGGTTTTTAATACCTCATTTCTCCCAGTAAAGATGAAAGCACTGAGCTAGAGACATTCAGGCTCAAAGTCCAGTGTCAGAGCTAAGATTTTCCTGCCCCTGAACTCTCTGTGCAATGGTAGTGTGCCCCTTGCCCCAGGTGCCCATGGTTTTGCCATGCTGTGCAGGCAAGGCCTAGGGAGGTCGCTGTGAAATTAAAAAGGTTTCAGCAGAAATAATTTCTCTGAAACAGTAACATATTTCCTGCATAAATGTCTGCATGCTCCCTGAGAAGAGAAGGACCCATCCCTTGACTTAAGCTAAGTGGTTCCAAGGAAGAAGCCTGCTCTTTCTTGTAGCAGAAACATGTGTTGTAAATGTCAAATCACCACAAGATTTGTATTTTGGTGTTGTTTGTAGCACAGGCTACAACTGTTTTTCATTCAAATAGTACATCTTGGCTGGGAAGCTGATAAGGAGTCTGAGATTTACTTATCTTTTTTTTCCTACCTTGCAGATACTTTCTGTGCGACTTAATCCCTTCCAGTTCTAAGCAAAAGCTTTGATCTTCTCATGTATTCTCATGAGCTGCACAAAATAATCTCAAATAGATTATTGGTGTTGTGACCTTTGCTAGTGTTAAGTTCCCTGCCTTTGCTGGTCAAGTGAAGGCCTCCGGGGCATGTTCAAATTTTTGACAGTGGAGGGCTATACTTCTTTGCTCTGGGTCACACAACTCTCCTTCACACAACTCAGTCACACAAAGCTCCTTCCTATTTGTGCCACTGATTTTTTTTTTATGGTTGCTCTCTGATGTTCATTAAAGTTTTTTTAATAACCCACTTTGTCCTCTGGAAGGTGTTTTTATAGTGCTAAAACCAAGTAACCTTCTTTCCTCTTGTAGGCTGAGCCCAGTAATGAGATGTTCACAGACTGAAAATGTTCAACTTTGCATATTGGGGAAACAGCATTTTTGTGAGGTCAAAATGTGGAAAAGAATCTTCATTAAACAAAATTCAAACTAAGGACCTACATCCTCCAAATCAGCCTGAAATATGCTGCCTGGGCTCATGGGATCTTGAACAGGGACTTTTAAGATTTCCTTACAATACTGAATGAATATGGGTTACTGTAAGATCCTTTTAGGAAGAGTTTAAAGCCTCTGGCTTTAAACATTTTTATAAACTGAAATTCATATGAAAAACTTATAGTGAGAAGAGGGTAAGAAAGCAGAGTGATGGACAGGCTGATTACACTGTGCTGGAAGACCTATTGATTGGGGAGTGCATCCAGTTCAGCATGTTTAATCATTTTCCACTTCGCACAGGCTGCTTTATTGCCCTGAGTTTACGCAGTTCTTGCCTATACATCAGGGGGCTGGAATACAAGCAAAGGGTTCTGAGTGGGTCTTGAACTTGAAGAAACAACATGTACTACAAGTAATAATCTGTTCTCTACTGGGTAGGTGTGTACAGCTTGGTAGTGTTGGTTTTGTTTCTTTGTTTGTTTGATTTTAATTGTTACTTCATTTTTCAGTGTCAGACACTTAAACACTGCGCCTGAAACCACACTGTTCACATCCTTTTATAAAACATGACTGTCATCTATTTACTAGTGCTAATGGCAGTGCCTCAGCACCGCTAGCAGTGATGATTGGGAAAGGTGTCTGTGTTAATATGATAAATGCCACTGTTCAATTTCAAGCAAAAAGCAATTTTACACAAAAGCACGTCACATATCAATTAATTTTCTCCCTTGCTTCGAGCTGTAGCTAATCTATGTATTTGCAGCACACCTATTACTGCACCATTTAGACATTTCCAGATTTGGTGTTTAGAAGTGTTTGATGTTTATTTAACTAATTGGGGAAAATAAAGACTATCCAGTTTCATAAATAAAAGAACAAAAATGCACTGAAGAGTAACCATGTTATTCTGAAATCCTAGATGACCTAAGTTAAAATGGAATTCTACACAAACATTAATTATGCTCTGTGCTTCCTGCTGAGTAACTGTGTTCAAGAAAAATTGTTCCCTACAAGTCAGTGTAAGCTGTCATTTCACTGAGTATGTAGTGGTTTGTAATGGGCTGAAATGTGCACCCTGATGTTTTATGCAAGTGACTTCCACAACTCTATTCCATTTAGGCCCTGAGAAAAGTCTTTCCTATGTTCACAGGAAATGTGGGCCCTGGCTTCCCTGGCTCTTTGGAAACAGCAGTGATACTTCACTTGCAGATGGAAAATCATTTTCCCCTGGGCAGTGGCTCTCAAAGGTTTGTTTTTTAACTTCTCCCATGTAAGTGCACACTATATTTCATGCATAAATATAAGGATATGAAGAAATCTAACACTGGTGTGTGCAGACATGGAATCGGTCACCCAGCTGACCATGGCTACAAGCACAAGTATGATATTTACACAGGAGAAGTGAGTTTTTGCATATGTTCATGTCTGCCTACCTCTGTCCACAGCTTAAAATTCCTAAAGGAAAATAAGGAACTTGCCTCAGTCATTTTGTCATTTCTGTATACAACACTTTTTCTGGTAAATGCTTTTCTTTAAATGAAATAATGTTGCAGAGCCATATAATTATAACTGATTGAACTCAATGTTTATCAGAAATTATTCTGATGGATTGCATCTATCACAGGGGTGAAAAAGTAAATACTTCTGTCCTTAAATTGAACCATGTAAAAGAAAAAACATACTGAAATTCAGTATGTCTGTGGTAGATAGGGATGTTGTCCTTTAAACTCCCATTCCCTCCAGTGGGAATTCCAGTGTATAAAGGACCTACTCTGGGAGTCTGTAGAATCATAGAAAAAATTAGATTGGAATGTGCTTCTGAAGGTCATGTGGTCAAACCTCTTGTTCAAAGCAAATTCAGTCAGACCAGGATGCTTAAGGCCTTGCCCAGTCAAATTCTGAATATCTTCAAGGATGGAAATTTCATAATCACACTAAGCATTCTACATTACCCTTCCGCTCTCCTACTGTCTGTTCGTAGGCCTTTGCTAAAACCAGGCTTAATCTGACCAAAATGCACACCAAGAAAAATATTCCATTTAGAGAAAACCAAAACCAGTGGTACCACAAAATTTTCGTCTGTTAGGAAAATCATTAGTGAAAACTGGTGAAGGGAGGGGAGGATTTGATAGCAAAGCACTGGATCTTTGGAGAATTTCACACTGTCAGGGCTGCCTTGCAATTTCTAGTGGAAAGTTTTAGTGGAGTAATTCTTGCCTAGCCTTTCATGTAGACATAAAATCTCAGAAAAGTTTGGTTGGGAAGGGACCTTTAAAGGTCATCTAGTCCAACCAAGGCCCCTGCAATGGGCAGGAACATCTTCAACTACATCAGTTTGTTCAGAGCCCTGTCCAACCTGACCTTGAATGTTTCCAGGGATGGGATTCGTACCACCTCCCTGGGCAACCTCTGCCAGTGTTTCACCAATCTGCTTGTAAAAAGATATGAAAAAATTTCCTTTAAGGAAAAATTTAATTTTTTTAGCCTAAATATATAAAATCCTCTTTTAGATAGAAACCACTTCTCCTTGTCTTCTCACAAGTGTTACTAAATAGGGTGTCCCTGTCTTTCTTATAAGCCTGCTTTAGTTACTGGAAGGCTGCAATCGTGTCTCCCTGGAGCCTTCTCTTCTCCAGGTTGAGCAACCCCAGCTCTCTCAGCCTTTCCCTCTCCAAGGGGACATGCTCAGCCTATGACTAATTGAGCAGATTCAGCCTTTCAGAAGAGTTTATCTGGTGTTTAGCTTGCTTCTTGTTTTCTCCACTGACATTATTAATAGTTTTTGCCTGGCTTATAGCTCTTTTTTCCTACTGAAGGGAAGGGAGCAACTCTCTTATCATGGGACCTTGGTGCAGTTGGCCCTCCCATTGCATGACAGAGGTGATTGCTGGGATCTGACTATGCAGACACTGATGGTGGCACTGCTGGGATGGAATCAGAAAAAAAAAAATCACTGTATGCTTGTTGTCTCAGTGTCTTTAATAGCTGCTGCACAGTGAAAGGTTGCACATCCTCATTTTTTCCATTAATGTAAAATTTCTTCACTGAACTCAATATAACTACACAGAATTAAAGAGGAGGCATATCTATAGCATGCAGTAGACAATCCAGTTTAGTTCTTGTGCTTTAGTACCATCATTGGTGTACTGCAGGAATGGTCAGAAGACAATGCTTCTTCCACCTGTGTGTTTTATAGGTCTTCCTAGTGCAGCTGCAGTGTTTATTCATTCTCATTCCAGTCTTGTCTCCTTCAATATCCTTTTAATTTGATGCATGACACCTTCTCTGCTAGAGCAAAATGCCACAAGCAGGCAAGGTGCTCACTTCTGAGGAAAAGCAGCCTCATCTGCAAGTCACTTTTTTCAACCCCACACAGATTTTTTAAAATTTTTTTTTTTTTACTCTCTCAGTTGGAACGGTAAATCTTACTTCTAGTATTGCAGAGTGTAAGCAGCTCTGCTTAACATTAATTTTAGGGAGAACTTTTCAAAGGGAATTTTAGAAAGGCTCAGCAGCTGGAAAGGAATGTGTCTATAAGCACATGGGCATATGTACAATGTACCCAAGGCTGACACTCGAATAGATGCAGTGCTGGTACAGTTTTCCTCTTGGAAGCCATAGGCAACTGGGGTTGTCTGTCTGGGAGCCACAGATAAAGAGGGAAGGAAGGTGAATGCCTTAGCTGAAACCTGCAGCCACAGAACGGGGACCTGGAGTGCACGACTCCTGCTGCAGAACCTCAGGACCAGGTGGTCTCCTGTGCTGCTTGGTGGCTTTGGGCTTGGAACTGTCACCCATAGGCTTTTAGTGCTCTTAGACACTGGGCTGGGGGTGCTGCAGTTGCTGAGCTTATTAATGTAAGTGCCGAATGTTTTGTTTCAAATTACATGCTGAAAATGTCCATTTGTTCCCATTTGAATATACTCCATTCAAACTTGCCAAGATTTATGTTCTAAAATGGGAACTGATGTCCCATTCTTTACAATCACTGTATTAGCACTCAAATAGTCTTGCTACACAGCTGGAGAGTCCTTTGAACAATCAGAGCACCTAAATATGGGAGATCCATATCAAGAATGCAGTTTATAATGCAGAACTTAGAGTCCAAACAGTACTTCTAAAAATGGGAGCAAAAGATGCAAGGACCAGAAAAAAAGACCCGCACTGTTTCTTTCCAAGTCAAAGCAAAGAATACAACTTCAAATATGAAGAACTACACAGAAACTACTGCAATGCCTTATTTATCTAATGAAAACTGAAGTAACTCATGAGCTTTTAATGACATAGAATCAAACGGCAAATATTAGCTCTAATACAATGAGTCATCTGCAGGTCTGAATCTTCCGCTGGTGTCCTACTAATCAATAAACTCTATTGTCCTACTTTCACCTGGTGTATTTGAATTAGATAACCACTTGATGGAGGTGCCTCATAGCTTTCTATATCCTTACTTCATGTTGTCCTTTTAGTCTCGACAAGAGCTCTCCACCATTTCCCCTTTACAGATGAAAACTGAGGCCTGAAAATGTTAAAGGTGAGGTCCATACAATCTTTGTAATCTTAAATCCCCTCTGAGGTATTTGCAGTATCTCTTCGCTTTTTTTTTTTTTTNTTTTTTCTTTTGAGAAATAAAGTAATTTTCTTCAACTTGTTTGCTTCAAAAATTTCCCTGCAAAGATGCTTCCAACTTGGGTACAAAGTTCCCTCTTACTAAACAATGCTCTTGATTTCCTTAACTGCTGTTAAGACCTGTAAGGAGTGTGTCTGGTGTATCCCATGGCATCTCCAAGTTCCTGCCAGCATCCACTTCTGCTTTCCTGCCTCTCCTGCCTGGGTGCAGGATGCATTGCTCCCAGTGGCTGGGCAGCAAGAATGCCCCGGGTATTCCCACACAGCAGAAGACTCTCTTTGCTTTGTTACATCCCTCTAAATGCCTACTTTAGTGATCCCTGCAAAAAGGAAAGGATCTGAAAGTCTCTTTGATTGATATTTCAATCTGTCTTTTCATTTCTCCTGCCGCCTGTTTCACCTAGATTGTCACTGATAATTTGCTTTTGAATGTGACGGATAAGCTTCCAAACCATCCATCTCCTCGTTTAACCACAACTTCTTTCGGTGCATTAATGACTGAAAAGTTACATTTTCATTTAAAGTGAATTTACAAAGCAACCTTTAGATAATAGGCAGTTCTAATATTCTGACATTGCTGAAGCTATTAGAAAAATAAATCAAATGAAAATTCTCCTACTGCCTGAACAAAATGGGGGGAAGAATAGAGCGGAGGCCCCAATATTGTGACTTTACACAGCAGCAATTACCATAAACTGAAAAGGGCATAGAAATGGGCTTATCTCCCTGAAGTTGAAAGGCGTCAGGAAGGGAGGAGGGGAAACTCCTTCTGAAACTGAAGTCATGGTAATTGCCTTCATCTCACACTGTTTTTTATTCCTTAGTGGATGACCTTTTTTAATGCACAGGAAAACATCAGAATAAATCATTCTGAAAATTACCTATAGAAGCTGCAGTAACTGTTTTGATCTGAATGCAGCTGAATCTGCTCACACTGGTGGTGGATTTAGCTCTTAAATATGCTGCTAGTAGTACTTTTCTTGAAAAAATATATGCAATGATACTTATCCAGTATCCCTAAATGATGTTAGGAACCTGTGTCTGTGCAATGAGCAGCACTGATTTTGTGGGGATTATTTGTACTTGCGGTCAAGTTAAGAACAAGTCTTCATATCTGGATCCTTCCTTACACGGATTCTCTGCTATGGAAAGGAAATGAGAAGAAAAATGGTCACAAATGAATTTTTGAAATAATTTGTGAGACAGGGAAGAATTATGCAGTTCCATGAGCATTTTGATTTGGCTGAGGGATGTTCTGCTTTGGAACTTGTCCCTGTTCCTTGGCAGATTGAAACTACTCATTTCAGAAATGGTTATGCTGCTCCTGGAGCAAGAACTTTGTTCTCCTGTTCTATGGTCTGTGCCCTCTTTGTCTTATTACAAAAAAACCCCTGCATGTGGTCTCTTGGCTTTGACAGAAGCCCCTCAAAGAACTTGGAGAAGTCACTTAGCCATTCTCAGCCTTGCCCTTAAGAAGGCAGTAGTACTTGCATGAGCCACAGAGGGTTCCTGAGACAGGCCTGACATCTAGAAGTGGAAAAGTTCCTTTGTTGGTCAAACAAACCTACACAGTGAAAGCAATGATTTCAGATTTCTCTCTCCTAATGCTGAGCTTCTGCTCTTTGTTCAGGAAAGGGTAGGCAAAAAGGCATGGGTTTTATTTCCTTTACGTTACAACTCTAATACAACATTTACAATGTCAGTGCTTTGCATGCTGGTTTGGAGGTTTTGGTTTTTTTTTAAATGTGAGTGATGTTCACGTACTGTAATGATCACTCACATCATTCTAATTATGCAGGTAAACAATGTGTCTACCTTTACAGGGCCAAGAATGCTGTACAGCTGATGAGAACTATTAGTAATTTGACCTTCCTGTCTGATTTGTACTTATGCATCTAATAATAAATAATCACATGTGGAAGAGTCAATAGAGAAATAACGTAACACTCCTTTTAGTACCCTAATTCAGCAAAATAAACCATGAGAAGCATTTCAGTAATTTACTATAGTAAGTGCTCTCAGCAGCTTCTGTATTTCAGCTGTTTGGTGCTCCAGCATGAAGAAAATTATCTTGGTAATTAGTTATATTGTTATTTAATAGTCCCCAGACAATATTCTATTTTTTTCAAGGAACAGGCCTTTCCTTCTCTGTCTTCCTTCCCCTTTACAAATAAATGTTTATCTACGAATCTTTCTCCTTGCCAAATCACTATTTTTTTTTCTGTTTACTTCTTTCTTCAAAAAGTTCCCAGTTATTGAAAAAGAGCTTCTGCTTAGCAGCTGCATGGAAGGAGCTTCAGGAGACTTACTCTTCTTGCATCTCTGAAAAAACCACAGGAACTACTCCTTGGCTGGCAAGGGAGCACAGGTAAGGGGGACCAGTGGTTGGCAGCACTGCAAACAGAGACTGCAGAACTGTCCTATGAAACCTGCGTTTCTCCTCACCTGGCCTTCAAGGGAAATAGGAAAAGTGAAAAGACTAATGAAATAGACTGACATTAAAGCAGAATAATAAACCCCAGTCTCTGAAGTTGGATGAAAAATAATATTTGTTAAAGTAGCATGTCCTTAGGCATGGAGTTTTCAGGTGTTTCTGGAGTAATATGGTGAAAAACAACAGTCTGAGGACCAAAACCAGGATAAGAAAGAGCAAACTACTTCCTGGAAGTACTCAAGCTTAGGTGATTTAAATAAGAGATTAATGTCTTAAAAACTCCTGGGGTGGGAAATATCAGGAGCTAATGTTCTGCAGACCTCACTCAACATTTGGGGAGAGAAAGGGTGAAGCTGTTGATGGAGCAGGAGGAGAATCCCTCCAGAAGGCAAATGGGTGGGAAACACATGAGAAAAACACACAAGACTAGGGAGAGGTGGAAAGAAAGGCTGGAGACTTCTGCATTTGAGTGTAGGTGGTTATGACCTCAATAAAAAAGACACTTCCCCCAGAGTCACCCTCACTCTCAAAGTGATTTCTATTCCTCCTGTTCCAGAGGAACAGACTGTCATCATTCTTTTTTTCTGTCTCACATCACTCCCTCTGTGGTACTATTTCTCACAGCCTTAGCAGGAAGCATCTTGTTTGCATATACCTCTTATAATAAACAACATAGCTTCTAGTTTATTTAATGCCTCCAGATTTTGTGCTTTCTTAGTACTGGCCATGTTGCAGTTAGCCTTTCAAAGTACTCCCATTCAAAGAAGCCAAGCTTTTGTCTCTTAACTTTTTGACTGTAGAGATGTTTTGGTTTCTTTTTAAATTTACTTAGTGACTCAAGCTCCACGAAGTACCATTCTTACTTCTCACCAGCTGGTGGTCCATATGCCGCTGCATCTCTGCTCTTGTAAATACACGTTTGAAGTCATGCTCATAGATCAGACTTTTGGTGGTTAATATGGCAATATGTTAAAATGTCAAGCGATGCAGAATGAGTGAGTCAGGGGAAAAAAAATAGAAGCAGTATTCTGCACATTTATAAAATTTTCCTTCTAAAGGGCTCCCAGTGGTCTGCAGACATTGGGAGATTTCTACTAGTCTGACAGGGTCAGCATAGGGCTGGGATTTGGGATCCACAGACTCTTGATAGAAGCATCTGTGAGAGGCAGTGGCTCCCAGCTTCTCAATGTTGTCTACCAACATGTTTAAACTAAATTAGGAACAAAAAATACAGTCTGACACATTGCCCGTGAAAGATTGCCAGCTTCTAACTGCAACTCTTCATTACTCTGGAAAGAGTGGTGAGTGTTCTGTGAGGAGATGGGAATTTGTGACTTAATGCTCAAAAAATGAAAAGAAAAAAAAAAAGGAGGAAATCCTTTGAACTTTGACAGTGCTTCAGGGAGCATCCTAATGACTGTGGCTGCAATCTGTGTCTGCAGAGCAGGACCATCAGAGGTGTCAGATCTTTGGACCTCAGTACATATTTTCAACTCAGTCATGGCAACACCTTCACCACCTGCATTTCAAGCAGATGTACAATTTCTGACCTCTCGTACTTCCTCTTTTCATTGCATAATTGCCCTTAAATTTGGCAATGACTCCGCAAACCAATGCCCTAATTTCTAGTGCTGAAGAAAGTAGCCAGGGTAAGAATAGAAAATGCAGCTAAGAGCTTTCTACAAAAGAGCTGCCATTAGTAAAGAGTTAAGAGTTTTAGTTTATTTTTTTGATTCTTCTGTTAATACACAGTGCCTTCTTGTCATTGTGAAAGTTGTAGTTAACCAGTCTCCAATTCAGTGGTTCACAACAAAGCTATAAGGAAACAATCTGTGCCATGAATCCATGCTGCGGCTGTATGCCAGCTATGGGTGCATGAATGCAGACTTATAGCTGGATATGAATGACAGCATCATGTGAGTGCTTTGTTGTTTATATGAATGTAAAAGTATAAGTAGTGCTGCCTTTTAGCTAAAATAATATGTAGTTTTCTTGAGTCTCTTTCAAATTCAATCTCTCTGAAAAAGTGTAGTGAACTCTTTTCAGCTTCTGTGTGGTCTGTGCAAACCAATATATGGTGTAACTAATCTATGCATAATGAGGGAGATAACACTCAAAAAGAAGTTGCAGTTCTAGTAAAAAATTGAAGTCCTCCAAGGATGCAGTTGCTTAGAATCCAGCATGCAAACATCTCTATGCCTATTTATATCTTGTTTCCCAATATTGTGCCTATAGAGATGATGAATAAGGAGAAGGGATAGTCTACAAATCCAGGCTGGCAATTTAATCAGAACTGTCTGCTCTGCCTGCCATGATAATTAGTAGTTCAGTGCTATAGGAACCTTGAGAGGAAAATCCTAGTAGACTTTGTTTTTACTGTGCAGTAGGATTTGGAGTTCTCTTTGGTGGATGGACATGAGGATTCAAAGTAGCTGCAAAGCCACAGTAGAGAAGTCCAGTGCACACTGTGTTACTGAAAAGCATTCATTAAAATTTTACTATGAAAATTGTAACTCAAACCTTCCATGTTCATTGAGTCCAAGTAAAATGATGCTTATTTGCTACACATTCTTAGGTTTTATTAAAAGTTGTTTTCCACAATGGACCATGGGAGGGTTATCACTGCATTAAAAAAAGAATGCTTTTAGATGAAAATAAATGTTCATAAAAGCAAAGTATATTGAGCCAAACTGGCTAGATTAACATTATTTTTCTCAAACAGCTCCAAGTCACAGTGCGCTGGAATTAATGGGACATCTCTCTTGGAGATTTTTCTTTTACACTTATATGATTTTCAGTTCTAGTTTGTAAAGAAAATCTTCCAGAAGCTCACAGAATGTGAAGCCTGTCAGTTCTAGTAACTGAATCTGCTGAGGCTTTATCAATTTAAAAAGCATAACACAGTTATAGGAAAGCAAGTTGAAGTCTACAGTTACTATAAAACTCTGCATCAGCAGCTTTGTCAAGGTGGAGAAAAAAAATGTTCTTGTTTTTACAAGTTACCATTATCTAGAACTTTTTGCATCATACTCAGTAGACAAGACAGCTTTAGTCCTCTGAACTGACATTTGTTAGCAGAGTACCTGTTTAGTGCTATAATTTAATGCATTTTTAATTTCTCAGAAAAAAACCCATGACTTTTAGGTTGTGATTTCTCTTGAAGATTGAGAAGGAGGGAAGTGGGGCGGGAAGGGAGGGAGTTGCTTTGTTACTAAACAGTATAGGTCAGCTAAATTTGGCCCAAAGAAACTCACGTCAGTCTCCTCTACCTATGACTCATTTCTTCCCTCTCCTGCTCATATGGTCTGTTGCCAGAGCTACCCCTTGAGTTATACAAAGGCCTAATTAACCTCCTTCATGGAAAAGCCAAGACTCTTGAATTTGGTCCTTCCTTCATGTGGAACTGCGGACTGCTTTGTATCTCCTAGAGGCTTCCTGCTCTTGGTCCCTTCAGGAGTGAAAGAGTTTAATAAAGGACATTTGATGTAAAGACAAGAAACTGTTAGCATCTCGTGGAGAAATAAAACAGGACCAAAGAAACATGAAAACATGCTTCAGGAGACTCCACTGCTGGGAGTGTCATTTTAGCAAGTGGGCTGCAGCACCTACCACAGCAGTTCCAGCTGCAGAGCAAGGGTACTGCTTTGCCTTCCACAAGTGAGAAAACAGAGAATTCCATCGTTCACATTACCTTCATCAGTCCTATTTACCGGGGCACCTCTGCAAGCTTGTCAGATATCTAGGGGCTCCAGAGAAATGACTGGCATTAACTGGGCTATTCTAGACCACGTTTCAAAGTGTGGGCTGAAAATCTACCTGGAAACCTGCCCCTCGTGCTGATCACATTTGGTGGCATTGGTACAGTAAGGGCAGGGATAAGCCAGGAAATGTTTTTCTTTTCCAAGAAAAGAAAATGTTTTTCTTGTGTAGGCTCAGGACTGAAGTGGAAGTGCTGAGGTTCAGACTTGTCAGGGTCACGCTGCTGGTATGGGTTGAGACGCCGGGTGTTTCCTTCGCCGCCTGGCTCTGCCCAGCACTGTGTTCGCAGGGCTGCAAGGAGATGGCAAGTGGGATTTGAGGGTCAGTTGCTGTGCAGATTTGGACAAAAATAACCAAGGCCAGTCATGCACCCCTTTTAGCAGCAGCCTGTCTGTGAATTCAGCACTGGAAAGGAGTAGAACAGGGGAGCATTTGGGCTTGTGTAAAAACTTCCTGGCCAGTTTTGTGACTGGAACAATCAAATTTTTCTGTGTGTTGAGCTGTGCTGTTGCTTTCCAAGTAATTACTTAAATATTATTGCTGCTCTGTCTTTCACCACTCTACTTGTGTTGCTTTGGGCTAGTTTGCTGTGTTTCTCATTTTTACCCAGTCTTCAGAGTATTTGACTCAATCTTTCCTTCCTTATTTGTTGGTCTCCTATAAATCTAAATCCAAATGCAAATGCAAATAAAAGCATCATTTTGATTCATAAGCTAAGAGTCAAAAATAAATGTACAGTTTATTTTGAATTCGAACAGAACTGTTTCAGTGCTATAGATTGTTTGTATGTAGTCTCAAAAAATCTCTATTTCCCTATAGAAAGCAGCACTTGCCTCATCATTAAGGATGAGTTTCTGTCCATGCATGTACCTTGTTACTAGTTTTACACTGAATTGTTAAGAATATTGGGCAGAGCTGCAAAATATTTATTTTTCAGCCACTCATGAATCTGCTCTAAATCTTGGAAAGTAGTTGGAACACATTGATCTGTACTGTTTCTGGAAATACTAACTCCTTGGAAATACTTCCTTATTACAGTACAGACATAGGATTCATAACATGAGAAAATCATATCTCAAAGGGCAAGTGACCCAGTAGTTACAAACTTAGTTAAATAAGTGCATGCAAAGTCATGTGCCATACTTTTAGTGCTACTTAAATGTAATTTCAAACACCTACATCTGTAGAAGTTCTTAGCAGTAAGACCAATTATACAGATATATAGGCAAGTTCCTTTTTTATCTGTGGACTACTTTGTACAGGTGAAGCATTGAGTACTGTGTTAATTTGTGCAATACCTTGGTTAAGCCAACATACCTGAGTTAAATAGCAGCAGAAAGATTTAATACTTTTTAAGCTAGAAAGCACAGAAAAGAGGAGTGCTGACTGTTTGTCTCTTCAAATTGCCTGCTGAAAGCATGAGCTCCTGGGTGATGTCAAGGGAAAAGATTAAGTAGCCATTCATTGCTGGGAATTCCAGTATAGTTCTTGGAATGCCTTAAAAATAGAGCAGTTTCTTAAACTGATCCTTTTGTCTAAATGGCAGTTACAGCTAACAGAAACATAACATGAGCTCACTTGCTTGACCTGATTTGTATGGAAGCTTCAGAGTTAAGACCCTTTGCTCTGACATGGTCTTGAACAGAAGGCAGCAGTTTGGAGCTGCTGAGTCTTGAGAGCTTCTTGTGAACATGAGGGTCATTGTAGAACAGCAGAGACTCCCTGAAGAGCTCAGTGGTTTCCAAAAGAGTTTGAAGCTCCTCTTTTCTTCTAGGACACCCTCCTCCTCTTTCTCCTTCTTCTTTTGAAAATGGTAAAAATCAAGGCAAGGTGGTAAAGATTTGCATTTTCCTCTGAACAGCTGAAATGGAATTTGTGTAGTCATGATGTCCTAGTAAGTCAGTCAACCACTGCTTTGCCAACAACATTCTGCTCAAATACTGTTTGCCCTCTTAGATGCAAGTCTGCTGCATGCATTGTGTGTATTCGATCACTTGAACATGACTTCTCAGTTACAGTTTTGCTGACATGGTGACAGCTGGGCAAGTTCAGGAGCACAATTTGATTTTTCAATGACTTTCAGAGCTTAACAAATGTGTATATGAAGAAAGTCATGCTTTAAGGAACAATATAACTGCATGTGACATGGAGGGCCTCACTTTTATCCCAGTACAAACATTACTACAAACCAAGAAATGAGCAGTGACTCTGCACTGTTCAGTGAGAGGAATCTTGTTTCTCCTGGAAGAGTTGAATGACAACAGTTGCACAGTTCACATGAGCAGTAGGACAGTCACACACATGAGAGAAATCCTTCAAGGAGCTACAGGCACTTATGATCCTGCTGTTCTGCTGCAGGGCTCTGTATACAACCCTTGCATTCATGAATTCCAAAAAGCATGATTACACCTCACCATCTACTGCCTGTTTTTCAGCATATTGTACTTCATGCTAAGCTGGCTTTAGGTCATCACTAAAACATTAAGACTATTCAGTCTTTTCATTTTTTTAATGCAAAAAGCTTAATAGTTTTGATATACTTCAGATGCTTTTGATTTTTAAAGAACGCTGAATCGAATGTGGTGATACAGTTTTTATTTGAATGCATTCTAAAGTCACTTGTGTGTAAATCAAGAACTGATTGGTAAATTAAATTGCCTAAGCCATGCCGGCAGCAGCAGAGCTGGAAATTGCAAAAAGCCTGTAATAAAGTGTTGCAGACAAGTTATCTCCTTTCTTTCATCAGTCTGTGAGCTGTAGCAGCAGCAAGCATTCAAAATCTACTTGATTTCACCACAGAGCACACTCAAGTGCAGTTCACAAACTGTACTGTCCTTGAACCATCTGGGGTTCATAGCATGAAACCTCTTATATTCTTCAGCTGATAAGATTGTTTTGTTACTACTGCAGTGGCTGCTACTGTTTGCTTTGCAAGTTGCTGCTTTCAGTGTTCAGCACATACTCTCCAGTAGCTTTGGTCAAAGTGCTTACATAAACTGAAGCCTATTAGCAATAAAGGGAATGCATCCAATTTTCCCACGTTTGAATTTCCTAGAATCATGGATAATTGTGTCTTTGGAGCTTGAAGGGGGAGAACCCAACAACAAAAAAGAAACTGTTCTGGAAGTTCTTCTCCCTATGGTACAAAGTTCTGAACTAATCACAAGCACTATACAAAATGGAGTTTTCTTTCTTTTTTCTTAAATATTTGTCCAAAATGCCTCCTTTTGTTTATTTTTTCTTTTCTGAGAAGCTTGTGGCATTGCTCAGTGATGCATTTTGCCTTGCAAGAAAGGGGTAGGCAGAACATTATTTGTAAGCTAGGCATCGCTTAGGTCCAGCCTCTTCCCCATGACTCACTGCAGCTCCTGGCTGATGGCATGGCTCATCTACTCCTACCTACTTCCCTGGTCTCTTCAGATGTTTGCTCATCTCCCACTTGTCCCCGCAGGCCAGTTTACACAGCTATACCTGGTTTCATTCAACTTGAATCTGCTCTGCCCTCTGTTTCTGTCATGTTTCTTGTTTGGTGCATGCTTTTGCTTCACTCAGTATTTATCTAGAGCTGAAGGATATTATAACACAACACTTGTTACGTCAGCTGACTGGGGATGGTTCCCTGCATACTGACATCACAGCCTTTTAGATCATTCTTCAAGCAGCAGACGGAAGCTCAGGACACAGGATTGTAGGACAGTATAGCAGCAACCCTCCTTCCTCAGCTGAGGCAGCTCTGGTTTGACTGACTAGCACAGGGAATGGCAATAGTGGAAATCAGGTGTGATAAGCTGCACAAGCATACTGTGCCTCTGACAGCACTAACAAAATTCTCAGAGGTACTGGAATAGGTAGATCAGCATGGCTCTGTGCCTCAACCAATCCCAGTTCCAGGGATATGGTTCCCCTGGGGGCTGTGAATATATCTGGATGTGTCCATTGCTCCTATCACTGTGTTTGACAACCACCAAACTCAAAGCTGAGTGTAGTCTCGGGGGAGAGAGAGACATGTGCTTTAGCTGCAGTCACACCTTGGACGGCAGCATGAACAAACCAGATGTGCTGAAAACAGCACTGCAGGGCTGTCCCTGCTGCTGGGACTGCCTGGCAGATAAAAACAGCTTGCAAAACAGAGGAAAAATGAAGACCTGTTTTACCTGTTTGAAAATATGTTGGGCAGGTTTTTTTTTTATCCTTTTCCTTTTCTTCTCTGTCTTTCAAAATGGACCCAAAATTTACCCAGCTTGGTGACTTTTTTACCATCACCTCTAATGACCCCGAGCTCATGGCCCTTTCATGCTGGCATCTCCCTATGCTCTATTTCTTCCAAGCTTGCCCTGTTCCATCTCTTTGCCTGTGATTGCAGCTGGGGTTTCACATGCCAGCATCAACTAGAGCCTGGAGACACTGCTGAGCAGATGGTGGAGCTGCTTCTTGCACAGCCCTGCTGCTGTCCTGGGGCATTTTGCTTCTGTACAAGGCACTGGCTCCCAGCATATCAGCTGTGGATGTGAAGACCAGACCTAGGGTAAAGTAAACCACGTTTGCTAGTTAACTTTCTGGGAGAAAAAAAATCCTCCCTTTGTGTTCAAGTATATGGTAAAATTAATGTAGATACAGGCTGAGAGAGGAATAAGGACAAGGTGGGGATGGCAGGAAATTGCCGTGTGTTCATTAGCATATGAAGAGGGCTATATTTATACCAAGTGCAAGGAATGCAGCATGATCAGGTGGGCATTTAGGAAGATATTTACATTTCCAGAAAAGCATGGCAGAGGCTTTTCCCTAGAACTGCATGTACCTCCGATGTTCCTTTTGAAGAAACCCATATTCCTTCCTTACCACAGATGAACTCAAACATGCTTGAGAAAAGTCCAAATCTAAAAATTCAAGAGACTTGGATCAGGCTGCTGACTTACTACCAGCTGTGTGTGCAAAACAAACCACTTTGCTTTCATATGTTCTGAAACAAGGACTACAGTGTAATGAAGATGTTACCTCGCAGGTTCCTTGAGACATGGGTCACTTTTATCAGAGATCCCTGGGTAATTAGTAAAGTTCCCCTACTGATGCTACCAAAATAAAGTAATCTTCAGTTGAGGAATACCATGATTATAGAGTAAAGTGGAAATTCAGCCTCCTTAGAGGCACTGTGAGCCTGGCAGTAGGTGATGGTGATGGTGTGTCCTGTTTTGTTTAGTTTTAGATATACAGTTCAGCCTGTTGTGGATCTTGAAAGCTTAGAACTAAGAATATTGATTTATAGAGTTTCTGAATTGTCACTGAAATTTTAGGAGTGTATCGGGAAAAAAAAAAAAAGAAAAAGGCTTTATTGAACAATATCTGTCTCTTTTAGTGACATTTCCTGTGGAGTGAGATACTCTTCAGTGTAAGGAACCCTGAGAATCTGGTCAATATTTGTAAATAAAGTATTTCTAGAGTTCTGTTTTGCCAAGCCTTACATCATCCTCACTAGAAAGTTTGAATATTATGACCTGTATTTCAAGCAGGATGAAATGGAAGCGAAGAAAAAGCTGCCAGGAGTCTGTACTGGAGTTGCAGTGGAACTGGTCTTTCATTTGCACATCTAACCATTCTGTGGATTCTATCTGACTTAAAGGAGTAGTTTCCAGTGTACTGGCAATTTTGTGTGCCAGCCACCACAGATCTACAAAGCCTCAGGCTTGGAAGGCTTGTGTTTCCCTTGCATATATGCAGCAAAGATAGCACACTGCTGAGTCAAAATAAGATAGTATAGGTATATTTGAAACCCACTTTAATTAACTGAGATTTTCAATCCTTGTTTATAGACATGAAAAAGAACCAGATCCAAAAAACTGTATTTAAAAGGTTGGAGTCAGAAGTAATTAATGCTTAAAGTGACTCTATAACCATACACAGCCAACCTACATAAGTGCAGATCCTCAAGAGGTTTGTGATTAGTAGTTAGCCTTACTTCTGCCTAATATATTGGTACCTTGAGATGTAATAAACACTGTACTGCTAAGAACCATTCACAGTGAGAAGACTTCATTGCAAAAACTGATTCTTTTCAGTTAAAATTTTAGCACAAAATTGCATGTTTCCACTTCTAGAGGAATGTGCTCCTGTGGCAGGCTAAATACTGACAACCTCCCACCTCTGCTTCCTACTGCTCCTTCCACACATAATTCTGTCACAGCAAGCCCCTGCTTGTGACATTGCAGGTCACAGCAGCTCCTTGGTCTGCAAAGGGAATTATTGCTGCGTTACGTGAGACGAATCACATCGTTCTGGACAGATTCTCAGTGAAGGAATGTAACAATAAGACTTGTGTTAGTTTGCTGCACTACTGCTTGTGCTGCCTGGCTCAATGCATTTTATGGCTGAATAAAGCATGGGCCATCAGTGGATCAATTTCTCAGGATCCTGCATTCACCCCTCTTTCTGAATGGGCCTGCATACCCCAGTCCTTGGGGGTGCCCCAGATGGATCCCCATTCTCCTGGGCTGGAGGATGTGCAAAGTTCACCCAAAGACTTACAGAGCAGCCTTCTTAAAATGTTTGGCCCTGTGAGCTCCCAAGGACTGTCACCTGTTCTTATTTAAAAGACTTTCTTCTCTTGAAGAGCACTGTGGAATGCAAACCTCTATTTCTCTAATCCTGAGAATTTTCAACATGGCTTCACTGTCCTGTGGTTATGCACCTTTCTCCTCTTGTTCTGTTGTTTCCTTTTTGCTCATCACAGAACCCCTATCTCTTCCCTCTGTTGCAGGAGCCTTGTACACTCCATGCACCCCAGCTCCACAGCTGGCGTGGGCTCACCCTCTAGTCCTTGGGCCAACACCATCTCAGGTGATGTGGAATGGCATATCCTCAGCTGGTAACAAAAAAAGAGTGGGGAAGGAGCTGGGCATAGGAAATAGGGCAGAACACAATGAAGTATCATGTGGGCATGGCTTTTCCATGTTACACTCGTTTCTATGTATAACAGAAAATACCTCTTTCCTCCCAGCCTGCCATTTTCCTCTTGTTTCTTTCTTTCTTCTCCTAGCTTCAGGTTATCTCTCTTCATGACCTCTCTGAAGCCACTGTGGTTAAAACACAGGGTAATTTGTTTTTTACCTGTGTACCAGACTTTGGTAAATTTAGAAAAATCTAATTCTCTACAGGCTGTGAGTTTACCAGCTATTCAAGATAACGACTCCAGTTTCCTTAAACTGCCGAAGATTCTTTCAGTTTGCATCCAAGAGAATGACTGTCGACAGGGAGCCTGGAAAAGTTTGGGATGGAGCAGTGCAGCTTCTGCACTGGGTCCTGCTGGAGCTCCCCTAGCCTGGGTCACTGCTCTACTTGGGAGCACACGAAGCTCTGGAACTGGCCTTGAACCCGCTGGGGTGAGGGGGACAAACATCTGCCAAAATCAACTTCTGTACACAAGAATTTTTAACAGAAAATTTCTTCAGCAAACTCCTGAGAGAGCCTGACCCTTCTCTTTGTGGAGTTAAGAGTGAAGCTCCTAGTTCATTCAGTGGGGCAGGGTGGGCTTTTCCATCTATGGAGCACTCAGAGAGTAGGGAGGTAAGGACTGGCAAGCCTGACAACTGCAAAATTGTGGTGTTTGGAAAATGGAACTTTATGAATGTTTACTCTCACCATAGAAAATTCTTACTTTTTTCAATCCATTGTGCTTGTTCTCCTGACCTCTGCAGCCCATTATTGCAAAAGAGGCAAGACTAAAAGCAGAGGTCAAGGTATGCTCAGGAAAGTATTACCAGTATTATATTGCATTTGTGCACACATGCTTATCAAGCAAACATGTAAATACATATTTGCTTGCATCTTCTAGGAGAGCAATTCATGACAGGAGCATGCATAGGCCATAGGTGATTGTTTGGAATTTTTATTACGCACCAGTCCACACACCGAGGCACTTCCTCAGGCATTACTCAGGAAAAACTCACAGCTTTAACATTATAATGCTTATATACATGCAAATCCATAATACGTTGCACAGTGTTTTTCTTTCAGCATAAAAGTTGCAGTACTTCTGTTGTCATGAGGATCTCTAAGTGTGTATTAGTTGTCATGAGGCTCTACTAAAGTGTACAAGTTAAGTACTTTAAAAATGTATTAGTAACATTTGGACATGCATCTTCAAGTCCACTGTAAGAGACTTAACCTCCTTTGCCTCAAAAGAAAAACAGGATTCTGTTTCCAGCCCAGAATTCATTAAACACTTGGTCAAATTTCTGTTGTTTTGCATTTGCCATTTCTTCCCCAGTTATTTCTAGAATTTCAGAACTTTTCTGCATTTCTAATAACTCAGGATAGCCATTCCAAACTGAAGGAATCTAAAAACTTGCTCTTGGACAACAGTTGTCACTAACCAGAGTTACCACGTTCAGAGAAGGAATTTAGGCTTGTCCTATAAAACCAAGTAAGATCATGGCCAGTGTATTTGGTTATGAAAGGAAGTTCCATGAAGTATTTAAAGAGTAGTAAAAAGTTTGTCTCTTACCTATCACTTTGATAATATCTTAGTAGACAAGGCTTTACTGTTTTTTAATTCATGTATTAAAAAGGGCTAGAATGCTTCTTTCTTTTTTTCTCTCAACAACATACACAAAAGCAATACCCCCCCAAAGCAGACTTGCACTAGGACATGAGATGGAAAACTTATGTTATAAAACCCATCTCCTTTTGCTTAAAGCAGAGAGATGTGCTGAGAAACTGGTAGAGTATGACAACATTTTAAACACAGAGGAGACAAGATTTATCTGGCTGGTATACAGTATAAAACAAAAATCGAACACCAATGTTACAGTGCTATATTGAAACAAACCACATTAATTAGATGCTTTGAAGTCAAGCCTATATTTTCTTCAGCTTTTTCATGAATTATTGATCCCCCTTCCTCATTAAATGGAATGGCAGGCTCTTGCAGTAACTGGACAAGTGGCTACAACATTTATATAATCAAATATACTCTGCATCTGGCAATAAAACATGTTCCTGTGTAAAACATGCTTTCTGAATTGACATCCCTGCAAAATAGATTTACCAGAACAACCACACTCCTTTTCTTTTGTCTCTAAAGCACAGCTTGCCTTGCATCATCATGCAATCCAGTATTCTACTCTGATCATATTAAGCGAAATATTTTCCAAGAGCCTGTATCGAGCATTGTGCAACAGAGCATTTCTTCTCTATAATGAGATGTAAATAAACTGTCTCACTTACCTTATTTTCTCCATTTCTGCTGCAGAGGCCTACAAGAAATCAAATAATAGGAGCAAGTGAATGAAAGAAAACATTCACTCTGCAGATTTATGCATAGTTAAGGCTTTCCTAATGCTTCTCGACAAGTGGCTACAAAGCGCCGGCGAGCGAGCCCCACATCTGCATTAGCCGAAAATAACGCTGCCAGCTGAAGTGGGGAATAAAGCCGAGCGCAGTGGGAGCCCGGTATACCCACGAGCCATGGGCACCAGAATGACTCAGTTGTAGCGCTGAGGCAGAAAATGGGGAGGGGAAAAAAAAAGAAAAAAAAAAAAATGAAAAAAGCAAGCAGCAGCAAGTAACAGGTTACTGAGCCTCCTGGGTTTCCGAGGGAAAGTTGAATTGCGGTGCTACCCTCTGTGCAGTGGGCATGGCAGCGGGCTGGGCTGGCGGGGATTGACAGTGACTTCATCACACGTGAATTTGGAGCTCAATTCATCATCTTTCACTGAGCCCGACAGATGGAAGGACACGAGCTTGCCTCCTTAGTGGGAGTTTCGAGTAATCAAATTACTTTCCTCAAGTAATACACTATCTTGAGAATTAGCATCTCAATACATGGAGGCGTCTCGTTAACCCTTTCGCTGCTGCTGCCCCGCCTGAAGCTCCCGGCCCCGGTGCCTCCCCCGGCCCCTGCCCCGCCGCGCCGGCTCCCGTGAACCCCTCGCCCGCGGCTCGGCTCTCCCACGGCGACAGAGGCTCTCCTTGCATCCTCACAGACCCGGCGCAGCCGTGGGTGGTCATTTCGGTAATCTGCCTGGGCTCTTTTTGCCGTATAGATGCTGTAAATCCCTACTTATCTATAGCGTGGAGACTCATTAATTTCTCCGGCATAATTTATATCAAAAACATAGTCTTGTTAACCCTTTGGTTTCTTTTTCATCATTATCTCGCACAGATCCTTAACAGCTGCTCCCATTTCATTTCAGCACAGCGCTGGCACAGAATCTCATCAGTTCTCCCAGTCCCGCTTTATTGTAACTAAGAAATGAGCACTCAGAGCAATCCTGCCATCTCTAGAGCCAGATAAATCCCAGCATCGCAGAATCTCTTATTTATACTGAAAGCACTGGCCATTAATCATGAGCACTTTAAACCTTATTGATTAATGGCTAGCAATCATATTTGAGTATGAAATAAATTAAAGATTAAAAATAGAGAAATGTAAATTCAATCAGTTAACCAGCAGGAAATTTGTCAAACTTCCTAATAAAACATCCCAAATGACAAATTGTTGGTTCTTCATTGGGTCACTTGTCTTCCCTTTTTCTCATTTACTTTGGATTTGCCCATTAGATAAGTTGTCAGTCAGGCTGGTGTTTGCACAGTAATTTCTGATGACAAACATTAAGGATTTTAGGTATCCACTGTAACTTGGTAGGCAGGAAGCCAGCTGCAGGAAAAAACCCTCCTCAATTTCTCATTAACATATGTAATACATGTTTACATGGTCATTGCAATGTCTGTTGGAGCCACAAGGTTGCCTATGGAAAATCTCAGACCTTGAGATTAAAATGTAACCCAAGGACCCATAATTGCTTTCTCTAATTTGTGTCTATCCACTGAATCATGCATATTCTGTCATATGCAGGAAATAGATTCAACATTGCTGATCAGAAAATGGAGAACAGGGGCTTTCTCGCTGGGCTTGAGGAGCTACTGGCAGACCTGTGGGCTTGCCAATTTGGCTCTCTGGACATGAACTCTCCAACACTGCCTTGATCAACATGGTCCTTTGGTTTTGGAGACAACTTAGTTTCTCTCCAGAGTTACTTACTATTTCTTTGCTTTGAACTCTGGAAGTCACCATGAAGACAGAGTACTTAGAATTTCTGATTTCAGAGCTTCTGTTATGGCAATATCTGCAGACAAAAAGGGAAGCTACCTGGCCTTACTTTTGCCTAGCGCTTTGAATAATGCTGCACTCATGGGGTCAGTGTGGGGGTTGCTTTGTGTGATTAAATCAAAGTATTGAGAAGAGGAGCTGTAGACTGATGTTTTGGTGATACTCATCTGTGAATGCAGGTGAGTCATTGGCTGCCAGTCCTGACAGGAAATTAGTAGGGGGAAGAAAAGCACAGCAAATGCCTAACACCAATTCAAACAAGTAAACTTAAACCAAGCTGCAATTACTTTTTTTTTTTTTCCTGGTACAGCTGGGTTTTTTTACCGCCTCGCAGTAAAAGCTCTTTGTTTCATGTAATATTGCCAGTTTTCCTTTGGACCACTGAGGATGTTTTCCTCTGCCTTTCCCTGGCAGGATGTGTGGTAAAGAGATGGCTCCTCTCTGATGTGGAAGCTGTGGGTTCAGATCAATCCTCCTTGAGGAGGATGCTCTGCCCCAGGTCAGGGGCCTCTCTGGGCTGCAGCACTGCAATTCTCTATTACGTCTTTGATGGGGATCCACTTCCAGTAAATAAACAGGAGCACAGGACAGGACTAGAGCCTGTGTGTTCTCCAGCAGATTGCCCTAGCTTTCAGCCTAGGGAGTCAAATGAGCATATAGAAACTAGAAATGGTGAAAACAAAGACAGGAGCATCTGTAGAAATATAGCTTTCATCCCAAGCAGTTTATTTTCTCAGATAGTTGTGTTCCTTAGAAAGGTCCTTTTTAATGCCCTTTTTTGTTTTTTCTTCTTCTTCTTCCATTTCTTCCTCTTCTCCCTTTTTATTTTTTTTCTTTTCTTCTTTTATCCCCCCAAAAAGCCTTAGCAACTCACAACTATTTTAAAAGTCTGTGATTTTCTGAAACAGCTCTGTTATCACAAGGTGACATTTTTACTAAGGCAAAATTGTTGTTCCTAGCCAGATCCCTGCCATTGATTTAGCCTGTGGAAGTTTAGAGGTTGCATCATCCTCCCATTGCTCTCTATGAAGGCTCCTATCTGAAATATTGTACTGAATTGAGTTAAAAATATATTCTAAACAGCTCTAAATTGGCCACTTTTAGGACAAATCTTGTCCTTATAGTCTTGTGGGACCTATTTCAAGCAGATGGACTGAAGTAAAAGTTGGTGTAAGAATGTCCTTAATGGTAAGTCTCCATAAACTGTTGCTTGCTAGTGTGTTGATTCATTTCAAGTGATTCTTGATGCCTAAACTGAGCAGTGATTGAAGATGTGTGATATTTTTAATTAAATATTTTAAATTAAGATCTGTAATTAACTTTAATTACAAAAATATCAGATGTGATTTATTTACATGGTTTTTTTTTTTAAACAATATCAATGCAGTATGACTAAAGAACTTATTTAACTGGCCTAAAAATAACAACTTTTGCTTTTAATAAAAAGTTTGGTCTTAGTAATTCAATAGCTACATATCTATAGACAGTCTCTTTATTTAAAATACTGAGACAGGTTTGAAGATTTTGATTTTTACAGAAATATTCGGTGTGGCAACTCTGCCTAGAAGCACTTTTGGGCAATGCCTAATAGTATTGGTAGAAACCTGATTTTTTTCCAAGTGTTTGAAGGAAGCAAGTGTGATACACCAAAAAATTGCCAAGACTGTCCTTTTTCAGAAGTGTTAAACATTTAAAAATCCATTTTGGAGCAATTAAAAAAAAGAAATCTTTTTTTTTTTTTTAAAGTATTATCCCCCGCCCCTCACTTATTCTAGATTGCAAGTTGATATTCTCTGATATTGTTTGAGAACAAAATCATTTGCTGTCTTGAATGAAAGCATGGATGCTGTTAATGGAAACCCCAGGAAATTTTAGTGTGCCTCTTCAGAATACAGTTATTGCCTTATAGAGAGCATGACAACCTCTGGGTTGTTTTCAAGTTAGCAGAGTGAATAAAGGATACTGTGATCTCCTAATTTTTTATCTTTCCATGTTTCATTAATGAGTCAAACAACCTCAAGACAATGGCAGAATATTCTTAGTCATTGACATACATAAAACTTAGTGTAGTTTTCCAATTCTTTGAGGTTTTTTTTTATAATCAGTGTCCATAGTACTGATTATTTAACCTAAACATTTTTTAATGAAAAAGTCATTCTGATGGTCTATCTACCACTCTATTCAGTTCACACTGTGTTTATCTTTTATTTCCTTTCTGATCACTTTTTGAGGGACAAGCAAATATGAGATTTCAGATCTTTCAGATGTCTAATGAAATTTCCTTCCCCTAAGATCTTGAGGTTAATTTTCACCCTTCTGCATCTTCCCAATGTATGTGTGGAAAAAGGAGTAGTACTGTGGAGGTGAATTTTTTATTTTACTTGTTATCTTTTGTTTTCTTGGAAAGAGCTGTTTCATTTTAGAGGGAGAGACAGGACCCAGACTCTGGCTCAACGCTCACCAGGTCTTCCCACTGAGTTCAATGACTTTGGAGTGCCATGTTGGCTTTTTGCTACCAAATGTACCAGAAAAGAAGGAGTAGCAGGAAATTACTGCCACTAATTTATTCTGACTGTTTACTCAGACTTGTTTATTATCGTGGAAGTTACTTTTATTTCTTTGTTGAGGAAATCTGTAAATGAGAGCTCATTCACAACTAAAGTTGTCTGGATTTCTGGCACATTTGTAAACTGCCACTCATTTTCAATCCAACTACATTACTTCAACATTCTTTTGTGCTCGCTGTTGTGCTAAAGTTTTATTGATAGAAACCACTGTGGTCGTTTTTCATTTCTTTTCCTACAGAGTACAAGAGTTAAAGATTTGATTTAATAAAAATTAGAGACTACATAATTGGATAGGATCAATCTTTAATTAGATCTTGATCGATTTTTAGAGATTTCTTTTATCAGCTTTAAAGTACCACTCAGTGCCCAAAGAAAGACTAAAATTTAATCTATAGAAACTTAAAAAGAGCTGGAAGAAGTGTCCATTTGAATTTGATTGTATTGAATGTACCTGATAGATGTTTACGAAAAAAGAATCATCTTTCTGTGAGACTCTTGCCTGAAATTTTCATGGAGATACATAGGAAACTTAGTCCAAGTCTCCACACTTGCCACTGTAGTAGATATTTTGCTCAGAAAGCATGTCCTCCAGTCATACCTCCACACCACAGGCGATAAGATACCTCCACTATGCTCAGATCATCTGAAGATGGTTCACATATGGAAGGTGAAGAGGTTTAACCTTGAGGGAAGAAGGCAGAAGCTGCTAAGAGCAACAGCCTTTATCCTTTCCTTTCCTTTCCATACTCATGGACTTGTTGGGGCCACTGAAGATTTTCTCTTGGGAAAAGGAACATCACACGTATTAGAAAGAATGGGAGGGTTCCATTAAGCTGTGGAGGGTTTGCAAGTTGAACATGAGGAAAAGCATTTGTCAATCAGTTTAGATGTAAACAACCACAAGTAAGTCATAGCAAATCTCCTAACACCCTCCAAGAGCAGCATTGCACTTTCCCAGCATTGCCTCCCTATCTGGGACAAACTGCCAATGTTTCTTAGGGGGAAAGAAGAAATCCTCCACAGCAAAATTAAGTTACAAATGACTCAGATGTTTGAAACTAACTGCATACAGCAAAGATATGGCATAAATGGACCCAACTCAGTAAACAAAAAGATAAATTGTCTTTTTAATTCTTAGAGCAGATGATTAAGTTCAGCGCCCAGAATTTTTACACTGCACTAGAACACCCATACTCTGTCATGCAATGTCCATAAGGCTGCTGGCATCCATCTTGAAACAGTTAGATTTGTTTTTACCCTGTTTTTCTGAGCACTACTAAACTGAATGAAATCAGAGGGTGATTTTAACCATGTTAAATTTTGTATGACCAGTTTTCTCTTTGATCTTGTATCAATTTTATGTTTAAAGCTTATTACTCCCACCCTGTTTTTACATTCCCATACACATTTATGAAGAGAAGTTTTATCTGAGAAGGAAAACAAGATGTGATTTTCTGACTGCTCTCAGAAGATTATACTCCTTTCCCTCCATTATTTCAGTATTCCTTCTCTGGATCTGTTCCAAATTACCTTAAATCTGATTTGAAAAGGGTTGATCAGAATAAACATCATATACAAAGCACCTTGGCAGTACCTTGTATGGTAAATGTATGCTTCTAAAGAAAATATATCTCCAGTGCATCTTAAGCTTGTCTCAGATTTCTTGGGGTTCTCTCTCACTGGAGGCACACATCTGTTTCACAATCTAACAACACACTCTGTTTCTCTGCTGCTGCCAAATGATGAGCTCCACAACCTAAAGTCTTTATGTGGATATACTGTGTTAAAATTCATCAGTTTCCATTATTCTGCTTATAAATAAACCAGTTCTTATATGATCTTCCTATTTGTTGTCAATACCTCTAAATGCCTTTATTATTTAGGCAAACCTGTTTATTGGCTCAAAGTCACTAACAAGTATTAGCAACAAAATGTGTCCAAAGCCTTCTTTGAAAGTTCCAATAATCCCTTTCAACCTGACAGACTTCCATTTTAACATTTACATATGGTTTTGGTTCAGATTAATCATCTTGAATTACTCTCCATTTTATAAGTTTTAGATGATAATTCTCAACTGAGCACTTTATGAACTACTTTGTGCAAATCTAGATAGATCACAACTTGTTCCTTGAGTATGAAATTGCTTCTCTTAACAAAAAGTTACTTTTGCAAGAACTGTCATGATTTATGCCACTTCTCCTCATCCTTGATTGCTCAGCTTGCTTGACCATGAAGCCTTTGCTTCGCTTCATGTTACATTTTCTTTTCACCACTTAGGATATATTTGTACAGTTGCACACAGAGAAAAGCTTTGCTTCTGAGCTTGCCTATTCATGTGTCAATTGAGCAAGATTTTGGGCTGGGGATTACTGCAGGATTCCTGACATCAGCAGACTGAATAGTCTTAGTTTGAATCTGCCTTAATTGTGATAGTTTCTGTTAAACCTTCCTCATCCTTACTCAGATATCCCCCAATTACTCCCTGTTCACTATCATTCATACTAGAAGATGAGGCAGAGAATCTCCTTTATAATTGGACAACATCTAAGGTATCCTGAACTTCCATCTGATGTTCAATATACTCTAGGTTTTCCTTCTTTTTTTTTTTCCCCCCCTCGGGTTTTTTTGTTTGTTTGTTTTTGGTTTTGGTTTTTTGTTTGTTTGTTTTTCTGTCTGTGTGGTTGAAGACCTTTTCAGCACTAGTGTTTTAAAAATCATTAGCAAAGTCTGATCTCACTGAATTCCCCAGGCTGAAACAGACTGGGGAATAATCATAACAGAAATAAGATAAAAAGAAATTTGGGGAATTTTTCTTGAAACAGGCATTTAAATTCTCCATGACACATCCTGCATGTGTGCACACGTATCAAATAACAACAAATTAAATTAAAACTGCAACCTACAGGCTTATCTTTTGCATGGTTGGGAAAACATAGCATTCTCAAGCTGTTTTATTTCCTAATATTTTAGAATCTTTGTTTTGCTTCCTTAGTTTCTTTTTCACTCTGTAAAGTCTCAAAGCCGCATTCCCAACAGGGGTAAATTAGCAGAGCTCCAGTGAAGTGAAGTCTTGCTGATTTATATCACTAGAGGTTCTGCTTTTAAATGGCTGTTTCAATGAGTCAAGCTGATTTCTGTCATACCCAGTACTCCCAAGTAGCATGAATGCTGTAGTTTGTCCCAAAAAACAGTCCCAAAAGAACCTACACCTCTTCTCCACGTCACTGGGCAAACCATCCAGTGAAACCTGAACTAAGACCACTGAAAACAGGGAGCTTCCTGCCTTAAAATGATAGTTCAGACTCCACTTGAATTGTTCAGTATATTTTCACTCAATCAGAATGTTTGAACCTGTGCGTGTAACTATTGTGATTAAATGCTTGGTTTTTATGAAAATAGTCCTTGTAGACATCAGCAGAAATGAGGGTCCAGAGTGCTAGGAGCTGTACAAATCCTTCAAATGAAAAGGAAAACTCTTCTCAGATGGCCTGACCAACTAAAATAGGGACAGATATGTACAACATTTTAGTTTCCTTTATGGTGCAGACACAGCAGTACTTGTGACAATGGATTGATGAACTCTTTTCTTCAGATTTGTTCAGCATCCTGTCATGCCATAACATTGCAAAAGGTTTAAATAGTGAGGTGAAGCTACACTGCTTGCCCAGCAAACCCTCTGCACACTTCACTTCCAGCTAGCACAGACTCCAGTGTGAGTACAGTGTTACTGTAAATACTGTAAGTGAGACTGAGGAGCCAGAGGAAAATGCAGTCTAGTGGGCTAAATGGACTCTATGTCTTCTAAACTAATACATAGCACACTAACTGGACATTGCCAGTACACATATGTGGCTGTCTAATACAGACACTGGTAACTGCGATTACAGACACAATATTAAAGCATTTAGCTACAGCAGTTGTCATTTAAAAAGCTCCTGTTTGTCAATAGAAAATATAAAGTGGTATCTGAGACAGTCAGGAGTAACTGCAATATCCTGGAGCACTGACTCCTGACTGATGAGGTATGGATTTGTACTGAGTGGGACCGAAGCCTGCGTTGTCATGACCCAGCATGAATTCTGACATAGCTGCTCCCATGAATTTCTGTGCTTGTATCTTTCTATCTCTACGTATGTCCCTACATAATGAGGATGTTTTGTTCATGAATGTTGAAGATTGGAAGTAGGAGAGAGAGATGAGAGGGGGAGCAGAACTGCAAAATCCATACATCCTACACTTGTAGAGCTCTGTTTGTTACAAAACATGCATTTTATGCTCTAGCTGCATCTATACCTATCTAGGTGATAAAAGTAATCATGTGGGGTCCTGTTAAATAAAACTTCAACTCTAATTCTTGTTGTGGTCCCTAGTTTTGTGCCCTATGTTCAGAACCACCCCTAAAGGAAAAGTTCAGAGGAAGGCAACCAGAATCCTAACACAGCAAAAAAACTTCCTAGCAAAACCAAGACTGCAATGAATGAAGATACTTGTTTTCAAACACGGTGAAGATTGCTATAAAGAGAGTGGAAATCTACCATTTTTCATGTTCAGTGTGGATTGAATAGGAAATAATGGATTCAAAAAGAAGACAAAAAATGTAGAGAAAGTGTTAGAGGGATTGTTTTAATCACAGAGATAGTTATGTACTGAGGGGATTTCTCATAATAGCTGTGGCATGTTCCATAAAGATTGGAAGGATTTACATACAGCTTCCCTTTCTTGGGGCAGGGGGACAGACCTTTCATGGTCTTCATGACTCTTCTGAGTCCAGGAACAAAGGACAATATAAATCAATGTAAGTACTTCTCACACCAAATGGAATTTTCTCTCTGCTTTACTGCCTTCACCACTGCTTCCCTGGGACCCAAACACTGGGGACTTGATCAGGTCTCCTAAAAGTAGGACATTTGTGCTCATGACTTTTGTCTCTTGCGAACTTGTCTATGGACAGGGAAGAATAAGCTAAACAAGGTGCACCAATATACCCAGGCAATATCACAGACATTTCCTTCAAAAGAAAGGCAAACTTCAAAGCTTTCACTTCTCCTGTCACAGCACTGGTGGAAAACAATATCTGTTTATTGATTCGCCTTATTTTTCATCCTGTTTCCAACCAACGGGAGTGGGGCTTCAAAGTCATACCAGTGGTGCTACATCTATTTCTGGAACAACAGTAATTCCAGGGATAAAAAGCCATGGCCTGTGATAGATCATTTGGATTTTTGCCTGTAATTGTTTAAGAGAACTTTGCTTAAGCAATACAAGAATGAGGCCAGAGAATAATGCTGAGGAGATCTTTGATCTTCCTTCTTCAAACCAGTCTCTTCACCAAAGGAATAGGATCTTCCTAAAAGATAAAAAAAGTCTCCCCAAACCCAGAGCAGACTAGAAGGGAATTAGGATGTTACTTGTATGAAAAGAACTTGTTCTAGCCATCACTTTGACTTATATGCCAGGAAAGTATAAATATGGGGAAGCAAAGAGGAGATCATATTCCTAGAAGTGCTGTTGGTTGATGCTGCTTTTGTTTTTCTGCCAGAGTAAAACTTGCTTGGTACATTTGTTCTCTCAGTTGTCTTAGGGTACATGCAAATTTTGCATCTGTAAAACAGGCGTGTCTCAGCCCTCTGTTAAATTATAGTGTCTGCTATCCACATGGAGGTCAAGAGATGATGAGGGATCATCCTATATTCCTAATATATATCTATATTATATGTAGATGTATTTATATGGGTAACTCCGAGTGTTACGATGGTGAATATTAATTACCATCAAATTAATCTGCTAGGTAGACAGGGTTTAGAGAAGTACCTGTTTTAAAGAAAGCTCAAGTTCCTTAAGGGATTCCCAAGGCCAGGCAGTAATATTAAAAGGCAGAAGAGACTTGAACTTTGCTCTCCCCAAGTCTTGTACTAATTTTCTAACTACTTAATCTATCTCTTCACTACTTTTTAAGTAAGGTATGAAAGTAAGTAAAGCTCCTCTTGCCAGCTTCACTCTGCACTCCTGCATGAAAGACAGCCAGGTTCTCACTCCAGTATTGTCTAGGAAATATTTCCTAAGCTGTAGTGATTTTTGTTTCTGCAAAGCCATGATATTACTGATGTGTGTCAGCATTGCTGAGTCCACTGATGTCATTGTAATAATTTTAAGTATAATATAAGGTGACTTCTGTAATTCACTTTGATGGTGTCTTAATTGTTACAGGGTCATCAGAGGTCTTTTTATTTTCACTGCACTGTGCATTAGCATTCTTCTCAGGGGTTCTTTTCTGGGAGTTTAAAGAAGTCTGTTCTTACTCCTACACAAAATGTGGAATTGCTAGGCTTTACTGTGGAGACATTAAATCAGACTCTGGAGATTCCTTTGTCAAAAAGGAAGCTGTATTGTTAAAATTACATCTGGCTTTTGCACGTGTCACATTTCATGGGAACATTGAGCCTGTATTATCTGGTGGCTTTGCCTGCAGTCTTTCTTCACACAGTGCTATTTTTAGATCTCCATACTGTTGGAATTCAATAGTCTAGTTGTCAAGGCAAGCACGAGAAGATAGTTTAGGTTGAATTTGTCAATGATTCAGCCATGTTCATTGCTACTATTACTATATAATCTTACCATAATGGGGGACAAATATCACATTTAAGACATGTAATTGCCTGGAACTGTCAGGTTTTAGATTGAAATTATAAAGTGCTTAAATATAATTACAATCCAGGTTTGAATCATTACAAAGTAAGAAGATTGTCAGAAGACTCTGGGGGAAGCTACAGTTTTTCTGAAAGGAATGGCAGTCATCTACACTGTGACTTCAACTAGCATTTACACTTTTTGCTCTCACCTGCCCCTTTTGTCCCCACGGGCACTTTCTTTCATATAACCTTACAGATACATGAAGGAGAAAACGGTTTGGTCATAGCTGTTAGATGAGGAGAGTGAAGGACCAGATCAGAACATTATTCTGTCCTGGTGCATGATAAGAAATGAAGGCATTTGTAGTTAAATAGAATCAGGATCAAGATCCATAAAAAGGCTGTCTCCAGTCACCTACAGATTGGTGTTTAATATTGTGATGTTACACTGAATAACTGAAAAGCCATGAATGAGAAAATAGACATTATTCTTCACAGGTGAATAACTTTGTAACATATACCTATTTAAACTGTACTAAAGGCAGTGATCCAGTAGAGCATAAAACCAATACAAAGCTCTGATCACAAGTGTTATTTCATTGAAAATAGCATGCTCTTGTGCTTAGCAGAGCTCCTGGGTCATAAAGAATACAGAATTTTAAAGATTACCAAATTATAGACCTCAGTGATTTCTAAGATCCTTACTATGCCCTCTCACTCACTGCAATAAAACCAGTCTAATTTAGCAGATATGGGATAGATATTTCCTCTTATTTAGTTAAAATTAGGAGATGGAATCAATGTGTCAAAAACTTCACTGTGGCACTCCTACCTCTGAGTGCACATACTCTGAAATGTTGAGGTGCCGGTTCTGTTGCTGTATTTGTAACCTGGGAGCTCCCAGAGGAGCAGGTGGTAAAGGAGGCAGTTTGAGGTTGCTCAGGGTGCAGATGGTCTGCCTGTGAGGCAATGAAAATGGTAGGGCTGGGGATGGTCAAATTCTCTCTCTGAATTGACTTAAATGAACTCAGCTCTTTCTGTGGTGGCAAAAACTTGTCAGCACACTGAAAACAAGTTTCTAGATATTGGATAACCAAGGTATTATTGATTAAAAAAGGATTTAATGGTGCCATATTATAGATACAAGATAAAATACCTACTTGGAGAAATCCAAGAACTCTTGAATTTTCCTGCTGTACAAACTTTAGTTTAAATCACAATTTTTAAACAATAAGCCATAAACTTCAGTTTGAGTGCTGTCTGGCAGGAAAACCTGATTATTGCGTTTGCTCTTTGCAGTGTGGAAGATTTGCAGGACGAAACAGCAGTCTCCTAGCAACCACAGATCCTCTAAGAATCTTCTCTTTGATAGTTCCTAAAATATGTTAATGCCAAGAGATATTGCAAAATAAAACATTGGGATCCATACCTAATGAAAGGAGGAATTTTGATTTATATCTTCAGTCCAGAATAACAATGCACTGATCAGCAACTGTAGCACAGTTCTGACAGTGACTCAACGCAGTTTGTGTTGCTAACCATTTTTGTTTTGTTTAAATAGATCTACATTATTAAATCCCGGCAGTGCAAATGCTTATACTTATAATTGTGTATATGAGTAGTCCCAGTGAACTTCATGTGATGTGACTATTTATGTGTTTAATTACTTGCTGGACTGAAGATTTACTGTCTGAATTTTAGTGGGCAATATTTTAAAGACCTACTCCTCTCTCTTCCCCTGGTTATCTACAGGCATCTTCTTAGGAGATTATTCTCTAACAATTTTTCATATACATGCTGAGAAATAGAGAATTTAAATCTTGAAAGCAAAGTTCAAAGCTCACATTCTTATGGGAGACTTTGATTCAGCAATTATCTTGTCCTCAGAGCATCTACAGAGTGCCTCATCCCTCCAAAGTGCAGTAAATCTTTCAGGGTGAGGTCCTGAGAGCGGGAGAGAAATAAAAAAGGAGCAAGCGTGTTAATCAGTTCAAATGCCTGCTACGAGGGACAGCTGCAGTGGTGTGCCAACAGACATCAAAAGGGCTACACAGATGTAAGCCAGTGCAGGATGCAAGACTCTGCATTTAATGTAGAATCCCAAAGGATTTATTCATGCTGCTGCATTGCTATTTTTAATGAATGGAGCAGGAAGGACCATAGTGCCAGGCAGAACTTATTGTAAGGGACTGAAACTCCTATTTCTGAAAAATAAGGAGAAGAGTTCACAAATGTTTTTTGTCCCCCCTCAACCATGCCTTTCTGAAGAGACAAAAGAATTGAACAAAGAATGAACTGTATGAAATAGCTTCTTAGGAATCTTGGAATTAGCAAAAATGTATCATCCCATGTGGACCTGAGCTATAAAGAACACATGCATTCTAAGTCTCTGTAGGGCAGTTGAGATAGTTAGATAAAGTGTAGCATTTCTCATCCATTTCTACTGACTACTGTTTAAGTGCCACAGAATCTCATTAGTTTGGTCTTTATTATGTTCCTCATAGAGGCTTCACGGAGAGGAAAAAGGCTTCCCCTTATCCATTTCTCTTACAGGCAAGGGACAACTGACCATTTGTGGTCACAATATCTGCTTGGCTTCTTTTAGAGAGAAAAAAGAGTTGATAGAACAGAAGTGAAGCATATGAGAGGCAGTGTCGTGTCTGTCTCCTCCAGAGCAGCCCTGCCTGAGCTCTTGGGTGCAAGAAGAAGGGAACTTTCCTTCTATTTAAAGCATTTCTATTTGTAGCATATTGAAAAGAGCTGCCACTAATTTCTATGCATGCGATCAGTAAGCAAAGCCACAGAAAGTGGAGGGGGATTCTCCAGGTAATGAAGTTCTCTGTAACTGAGTACTATGGCCTTCTTTTGAGTAATTGTAAACAGATATTTCTAGACCTTCTAGATTTCTTAAACTGCTAAGAAATATTGCAGATATCTGATTGTGTCCTTGTATGGAGCTCTGACATTCAGAATCTTTTTCGAAGTTACTGCAAAGGCAAGGAAATTTCTTTCTGTGAGTTCTCTGGTGTGTGCTGTCTATAGATACAGCCACTCAGATGATTACTGCAATGGCCCAAAAGGAAAGCTTTTTACAAGCTTTATTTATTTATAAGTGAGATAATAAGTGAAAAACCAAGATTGTAAACAAGCCTAAAATATTTCTCTATTTTTATCCCACCCCTTAACTAGCAAAAAATGATGATGGAATTTCATGACTGTAAAGATATATCTTTTTTCTCTATTCAACAAGACTATGTTTTTTTATGCCTGCATCGTTATTTAGCACAATAGTACAGCTTGTGCCCACATCAGGGAAGTTTGTTTTCTTGTTATAAGGCAGACACATTATGCAAACTGTCCTCTTGTGTAAACCCATATAATTTCTAAGGCACAGACCATATGTGAAGCCGTGCTATTGACCAAGGTCAGTCAGTCACCTATTCACATCCCAGGTGGCTGCTATTGAGACTAGAAAAAGGGACTGAAACATAAGGAGAGCCTATCAAAAGGCTATAGAGAGAAGAATGGAGAGGTATCAAATAATGACAACCTACACCTGCAAAGTTGTCATGTTGCACTAAATAATCTTGTAGGAGAAGTATTATTGCCTTAAAAATGTGTCTTCCAGTGCTAGGCTAATGGGGTTTTTTGATGAATACCTGAGAAAAAGGTGGAGAACAGAGGCCCTGGCTTTTTCTGAACTGCAGAGACTTTACAGAACTGCTCTCTTTCTCAAGAGATCAACAGAAAGTCACCCAATTCTAAGTGCTTGTAGAAGAAATGCTTTCAATATGGGCCAGGGAACGTACTCCCTTACCAATGGAGTGGCAATGGGAGAGACTGAACAGGGCCACATCAAACTGACTTCAGCCAGAGTGTCCCTGTTAATTATTTCAAAAATGCTTCTGGATAGATACGAATGGAAAGAGAGTGGGACTCCAGAGGATTTTGCTCCACTGGCACCAGAACTGCAGTTTTGAGGGTGGGTTTTCTTTAGCTGTTATTATTTCAAAGGAGCTGAGCATCTTTTGAACTGTGTTATGCCCATCACTGCTGTAGGAGAATGGCAGGTTTGGGCATCAGAAAGACAAATGCATAGGGATGAACAAAAACTGCCACTTGCAAAGACTCAAGGATATTGCACAGGCTTGGAGAAACAAACATCTAAATGGGACTCTAATAAATTAATGAACAGTACTTTATGAATAGTGTCACCACATGCTGGCTTTCAGTCAAGGTTAAATGAAGACATAGTGACATCTTTTAAGAAGTCAACTAAAAAGGCAAGTTGTGATTCAAGCAGCAAAGAAACCTCATTAGAAACCTTGATTCAATTCCTTCATCTACTTCACATTTCCTTTCCAGTAAGATTCTTGAACCCTGCTATTGCCAAGATAAATAACTGCACTCACATGTTGAGGTTTAGGGTCTAAATCTCTATCTATCCTACAATTTACAGTTCACCAGCACTACAAATATGACTTCTTCTTCCTATATATTTATGTCACAATCATACAGTGACAATTGCAATCATAATTTTATTTCAGTTAGGAAAGCTGTATTATTACTGTACTGATTTCATGAAAAAGACAAGGATAATACAACTAGTAAAGATTCACCTAGTTAAGCTCTATAAACTGAAATATATTTTGTATCTGTCAAAGGTTTTGTTTTGCATTTAAATTGAATTTTTTTATCAAAAAGGGAAGATATTGCTGTAGTTTGAGACTTCATCTAGTTTCACAAATCTTGCTTTTCAGCTCATTCATTGAGCAACAATGGGACTACTCAGGAGATAGATTTGTGTCTTAGTGTCTCTATATTGATACCTGTAAAACAAAGGTTGTAAACAAAGCTTCACAATATCACAAATAGGGAGAGAGAAGAAAAGAACAAAGGACTGAAGTCTTCAGAGGCAAAAGGAGATGGACTCAGTAAAAAAACTCACAGGCAGTGTTGTGTCTGTAAAACACTTATGCCACCTGACTATGGCAAGGAAATGAGGCATTAAATTAGGTATAAATTAAACTGAAGGCACATTTATGTTGGTAGTGGTCTTTGGCGTGACAATACTGTTGTGAATATCAAGCTGTAAAATAATAGCCCTTGTACAGAAATAAACAAAGGGAAGCTATGTATCTGCCAAATGCTTTGTCATGAAGTAGAAGGAATTCTAGTGCTGAAAATCTGCTTGAGACATTAATCAGGGATAGGCAGATCAATAAAGAGTAAAGCATATAAGCAACTACAAGATATGTAGGGGAAAATAGCTTGCTAGGTGGCCAAAATAGAAAAAGTCACAGGGAGAATTCCAGGGTAAAGAATTATCATCTAATACAGTTGTAAATTTCTTCTTCAAACAGTGAAAACATGAGCAACTCAAGAAAGAGAACCAGGGAAATGATCGTCACCAGTGTGGCAGAATACAGAATCCATCGAACCAAAAGAATTACATGAAGCATAAAATAAAAGGGAGTGAGATAATTAACTAAAATAAGGAAGGATTAAAAAGAACATATCTAGAAAATCTAGGAGCAAATGGAAAATATAAAGCTTAGCAGACAAAACTTCGGTATACAATATTATAACATTTTTGCAATCGACATACTGAGAGAATTTTTTCACAAACACTGTAGGAAAACGTCAGAGCCCACCAGAGAAAGCCCGTCCTATGATGTCCTTTTACAACTGGGAAAGGATCTAAATTTACACACTGAAATTCTGGCTTTATTGATCTCTTGTGTGATTTTTGCTTTTTGATTCAACTGTTTCCAGAATTTCATCCAACAGGCATATTCTTCTAGGATATAGAATTCACTTTAACGTCCAGTTTGGTATTAGTATTTATCAGTGAGAAGATAACATCACTCTTCTCTGTCTTAAACCAAAGGGAATAGCAAGGATTTGCCTGTAAGCCTGTACTTCAGACATCACTGGGAAAGGGCTGTTGGGATCATCTCCTCTTTAAGGCTGAAGTGAGGCCAGTCTAGCAGCCTGGCTATGACTACAAAGCCAAATGAACCCTCTGAAAGAAATATTTCATGCTACCAGGTCATTATTTCAAAAAGAAAAACTGCTTTTTTTTCCCTTTAGAGCAATAACTGACACACATGAAATAAGCTAGTCAAGTTTTATAGGGAGAATTCATACATTTCATTACACCAGTTGGTATATTTCTGAAAAGCAAAGTGAAAAGCCGTGACATCCTTCAAACTTTATTTGGGAGAAACAAAGGTTTAAATACAAAGAGTCTTTGTTGGTTTTGTTTTCTTTCCCCAGCTATATCACTTGGCCCAATAGAATTTCTCTTGTTCTGCAAGCATTGCCTGCTTATATCCTTATATTATGAATGCTAGAATAACTCTGCAAAAGTGTATGGCATGGATGTATTGTTCCATATTTTGCTACCACTGTATACAGTTATATTCAGCTTGGTGATGACCTAAACACTCCCATCCCCAATTTTCCACATCAATGATCTCCAGAGTTGCATTTTGGAATTCAATGCTCCTGGTATGGTAGCATCTAAACTAAGAGTCTTATCCCTAATGTTTCACAAGAAAATGGATGAAGTGACATAGTGAGTGACTGGGGAAGAACTCATAAGTAGGAACTAACTTTCTAATTCCTTCAGGGTAGAATTTAGATTGTACCTTGTTGCCTGGGGATTTCTATACCTTCAGACAAATGTCTAACTTCATTCTGATTCCCACTGATCTTTTCAGACCTTCAGATTGTTTTGTGACAATGAGCTCCACATGCAACTTACTCTATTTAAAAATCACTTTTGATCAGTTTTGATCTCATTGCCTCTCTGTGTCATTTAAGTCTTTCATTCTTGCATTATGAAAGTAGAAAGTGGAGCACCTAACAATCATTCTTCTGCCCATGGTTTTGTATATGCTTCTCCTAAACATAACACTTTCTTTTTGCTATTTCTTCCTAAAGAAGTCTTTTAACTTTCAGTTCATCTTTCCTAAAAGCTTTCTCTTTCTGATTGTTATTGGCAAGGTAAAGATCAGAATTCCTTTCTATACTCTAGACCAGAGTTATATGGTCAGAAAAATTATATTTTTCTCTGCCTGTGTAGTGTTTTGACTACAGCAGAGTTCAGCAGATCTTATTACTGGGTTTTCCATATGGGTTTTTTTGTTCTGTTCCTATCTTTTCCCCCAAAATAAATTTAAATTTCTTGTCATCAAGCACACTTGGATTTGTCCGTATTGAACTTTGCCTTCCCTTGTGCTCTATCTTCTTCCAGCTCTGTAAGTCCTCCTTGAAATCTTTTATCTCCTGATTTTTCTGAATAAGTCTGTGCATCTTTAAGGCTTTTTACTTCACTTTTCATCTACTTTTCCTACATTTTTGCTAAAGTATGACTCAGTGGTCCCCATGTTAACCTATTATTAGCCTTTAACTTTTATTAACCTTTTTGAACATTTAGCCTTAAATTTTTTTTTCTTCGTTTGTTTTCAGTGACAACAAAGTTTTACTTCTCTCTCACTCCTTTCCAACTTCATTTAACTGATAGAAGCACATATTCTATACACACCTCCCTGGGACCTGCCAAATGTAGTATATGTAATCTTCTTGAATGACTTGGAGAACAGCAACTTTAAGAAGCCTCTGAGAAGGAAGCATTGGAGCATTACACACCAGTCAGCCTTGCCTCTGGTCTGGAATAGCCATGGAGCATATATTCTTTGAATCCATTTCCACACACATGAGTTTCTTCTGTCACAGGATAATTGTATCTTTCTTCAATGGCAGCCTGGAATTTTTGTCAAACTTTCTAAAGCTGTTCTTGCTTTACTCTGTGCATAGAGGCAAATATACCTCTTTAACATTCCATCCCATTTAAGTTTTTAAATCCAAGGTTGTGTTAGCTTCTTTTCAGCTAAACAGAACACCTTGATCCTCAGCAGACTCTGTTTTATGGTCTCCTAGTCTAAAAGAATGATCTTACCTTCGTACACCTGGATGTATAATTTTATCATTGACTATTTAAATGTTCTTTCAGTAAGTTAAATCACTCTGTCCTGATATCATTATTTATTGCACTATGAATGTTTGCATTAACCATGAATTAATAATAAAATGTTTTCCTTGCAATCACCAATGAAAAGGCTTAATATCCTTAGACCTGATTTCTCAGACCCTTGTAAGGTGATTTCCTTTGAAACAACTCTCTAAAGAGCAGTTAGTCTCTTCTGTACTTGCTGCAAAAGTGTTTTATTGCCATAGTATAGCTCCATACATTTTTCAAAAGAAAGCATCATGTCATATTAAATCAAATATCCATAAAAGACTCTTACATCTGCTCTTTTGAATTCATCAGTCCTTCGGGGAACTTTGGCCAGAGTGTGAAGCTGACATTGTCTACAGGGATGGAAACATCACAGTACTTCTTACCAGAGTGATGACATTTTATAGAACTTTGAAAAAACTCCAGTTTAATTATTTCCTTCCCACCTGCTGTGATTATGCAAGACTCAAACTGAGAAATCAGCTGTTACAATTATTTAGCATCATAAACTGAGACTCAGGCTCTGTGAGGACTGTGCAATGCCTCCTTTTGGGGATGTCCTTTGGTCCTTGCTGTTAAGAGTGGGGGCGTGACTGAAGCATTTTGTGCTTCCTTCTGCAATGGGCAGCTTGGTTTCCCTTCCCATTAAAGGAGTGACAGGACAGTGGTAGGAGAGGGAATACAGTCCAAAATCACAGATGATATAGAATCAGGATTACTGGGCACTGGAATGCTGCAAGCTTACTTGGCTGCCAGGCTGACCAACTCAGTGATGAGATTCCAGGGAAATCATCACCATTTTTGTCCTGGGAATCAATCCCGAAGATACTGCCTCTCACCTCCAAGCAGTCCCTGTCACATACATCTCATCCATTTTGGGAATACAACCCAAAGAATGAGGATGAGTGGTGACTCTAAGCACAAGTGAGTATTTTCTGCCTGTGTTTGTTTCATTGCCTGACACATCAGGAGGCACATTCCCCCACAGTGAACGCTTGCAAGATTAAGTTCTCAAGCCCTACTGTTTTGCCTTTGACTTCACATCTCAGTAATGAGTAATTCCACAGTGGCCATAATGTGTTATACATTGATAATAACAGCACATGTATCATTAGACTTCCTACTTACAGTATTTGTCATAATCTTTAAATCATATTTTTCCACAAATAAATAAAACCTAGCAATATATAATTTCAGGCTTTTATGTCAGAAGAGCGCAAAAGCTATAGTTCTTTCAGCACTTAGGTTTTTTTCCCTGAGTTCTCTTTTAATATTTTGAGAGGTAAAACATTATTATAAAACAGTAACATGGCTGTCAGTTAACTTCTAATGAGTTTTAGTGGAGAGAGGTAGAAATGCATCAATGAATGAAAAGAATTTATTTGAAGTGTTGTAGGCCCAAGGTGAATACACAACACCCCGTTGCACCAGTAGTAAATAAAAAATGCAGAACTATTAAAGAGAAGCAAAGCTGTGAAAAAGGTCTGTTAGACTGGGTATTTTGGGAAATACAGATGACAATTGGAAAAGATTGTAATAGTGCACTTATCATCTGTGAAGGGAATGGATGACAATGGAAAGCAAGATAATAAAAAGGTGGATTTATTTCTCACAGTAACAAGTTCTGCTGCACTTCTACTGAAGTTAATAGTTTGCAGTTAATCCAGACACGGTAATTTAACTGCTAAACTGCATTACAGGGGTTTGAGTGCTGTACTTGACATAGAAATGTAAGATATTTTTAACTCTGAGCTATAAGAGGAAAGTGCAAATATAGAAAGTCTGCAACTGAACTAAGTCTGAACCACTACAGCTTTGCAGGCTGCAAGTCCTGCCAGTTCTGGCTGGCAGAAAAGGCACTGACTGCTGGAAGAGTCAGGACAAACCTGAGACAAGACAGTTAAATTTGCCATGACATGCAGTCATTCTATGTAGATCAAAGTTTTCAGGGGTTGACAGTACATTGACATTATAGATGGACCTAATTTAATTTATTACTAGGAATTAGTTATTTAAATATTTAATTTATTACTAGAAATTATTTATTTAATTATTTAATTTATTACTAGGAATAGCTTGCCCAGGGAGGTTGGGGAGTTACCATCCCTGGAGGTGATTCAAGAGGTATGTGGGTGTGGTGCTGGGTGATGTGGTTTAGTGGTTTAGGGGTTATAGGGGCAGTGACAGGTTAATGGTTGGACTGGATGATCTTAAAGGTCTCTTCTGACTTTGGTGATTCCATGGTTTTATTATTCTATTTTATTTTTGTTATATCCAGCCAAACTGGAATTACATTAAGTACAAAAGAATAGTTTCTTCAGGGAGAGAAATTAAGATGGCACACAGAGGGGTTAATATGTTCATAGATTTAGATGCCCTTAAAAAGGCCAAGGAAGACAGCATAGCAGATATATTTTTGCACATGCAACACCTTTGTTGGAAAATCCTGTTATACTTGATGCCCAAGAAATTTCCCTAGAAAACACATTAGTGCCATTACTAAGGCTCACAGAGATGATGCCCTAATCTGGAAGACAAATAATGAGGTAATGTGATAATAGGGTGTAAGTAACTTTGGGAATAACCAGTCACTGGTCTGGAGCTAAAAACTATCAACTCCAATACAGAAATTTTCCTTTCAACAAACTGAAGCAATTGAGAAGCTCACAATTCCCTAGTTACCCTAGAGGGACATATCCACGTTTTTGTAAAATTCTGTTATGACTAGGAGGTTCATAAACTATACTAAGAGTGAAATAATAAAAAAGGCATTAGTGACACAATTCAGTGTCAATCTACCCACTCTGATTAAAAAAAGGAAGGTGTACAGACCTTTGTGGAAGCAGATAGTTCTTTTGGTGAATGTGTGTCTAATTTAGTTGACCTGGGAATGGCAGATGCAAAACTGCCCACTGAAAAAGGACTGCTCATTTTAAATAATTTTAGGAAACTGAGGAATGAAATAAACATATGTTCATGTCTTGAAGTATTAGGACAGTAAGCAGAAGACTCAGTTGTCCCTCAGTGCCTCAAGAGGGACTCAAGCAGTGCTATACCTTTACCTTGCTGGCCAGACTGCACACAAGGTTCACAGACTATCCTGAGCTGGAAGGGACCCATAAGGGTCACTGAGTCCAACTCCTGGCCCTGCACAGGACACCCCAAAGTTCACATTATGTGCCTGAGAGCATTGTCCAAACTCTCCTTGAGCTCTGATGGGCTTGGTGTGTGACCATTTCCATGGGGAGCCTCTTTCAATTCTTAGTTATTTTCTTTCTGATATGAAGATTATATGATATTCTAACACTCATAATAATTTAATTATCTATTTAATTATCTATTCCAGGAAAAGATCCTATGTTTTCAGTTGCAGGCTACATCTTAAAAGTTTTCAACAAAAACCAAGCAAGGCACAAACACTTCAGAATAACAAGAATGGAAACACTCCTAAATATCATAGATTTGATAAGTACTACAGGGGGATAGGACAAATTTCCAGTATACATTAGAGTAAAGATTCCTCATTTTTCTAAGAATGTTTTTGCAACACATCCATTTTATGAGAGGATCTTGAAACACTAAACAAACCGATGAAGAGTTATTTTTATTTTGCAGCTGGAGAAACTGAGGAACTGCCAAATTCGACCCTTACCCAAAGTTACACAATAAACCAGAGGAGGCAACTGTAAGACAAGCCAGTTTTATTCCCTATAAATATGTATTTAAATTTTCCTACATTTTGTCACAATGTTTATCTGGAAAATAATTGTTTGCACAAGAAGTAACAACCAGCACTGGAGCAGCTGTGGTGTTAACAATTGTTGTTCCACAGAAAGTAAGGATTTAAAAGACACTTGTTAGCCAGTTCTTCCTGACAAATTACAGCAGTGAGTATGCACCTTCAAAAATTCCATTATAGCTTAAAGGACACATACTAATATTTATTATAGCTATTAGGCTTCATAAGTTTGAGAAATGTAAAAACCAAGCTATTGATCTGTGGCACTAAAATAACTGAGTAACTAGAAGAGTTACCTCTTGTGTTTCTTCTGATGATAGAAGTTCATTAGGAGTGGAAAAAACTTAATCCCTGGTTGTCATGATGTTTAGCGAATTATTGTGTTATTAAATAGTGACTCAGCCAGAAGGGTTCATTTGTTTCTTCCTTCTCAACGGGAAGCACTTGAAAGCTTATGCAATGAGAAAGTGAAAGCTGAAACTTTCTTCTCAGCATCCCACTCTTCCCTCACATTTCCCAACACAGGCGAGAGATGTATTTCCTTCAAGGAAGGAAGGAACATTTGAAATGTGAATGAATAGAATAAAAGCAGGAAACCAACCACAGCTGTCAATACACAATTTATAGAGCTGCAACACTGCTGGGGTAATATCAGTCAGAGATGCAATCACCTGTAAAAGGAATTCCTGCAGACCTGAGCTTAGAAATGAGCCATTAGCTATGTTAGTACCCATCATTTGATCTGAAAGCCTGATGTTTGAAGAACAAAGCCTCTTTCCTTCCTAGGTTGCTTCCTGCAATGTTAGTTTCTATACTCCAAAATTATTATGAGCAAGATACAAAAAAGCTGCCAGTAGCTTGTGAGTGGAACAGTCTTACTTCTTTCTGCCCTTGCCTATTTCCAACATAAATAAACAGATAAATAATAATTTGCCAACAGCTTCCCTCCTGCTGTAGGGAAATGTTTCATGTTTGGTTGGAATAATTAACAGGCTTTTTGTTATTTTCTATCACCATATGCTGCTTTTCTGCTCTGTATTTGCAACTCCTCAGACCAGCTCCCAGTTTTGCAGCACTGGGAGTTGAATAGCAGATTGGTCGTGGAAGGTGTGTAGAGAAAGGGGAAGGGGGGAGAGGGGGAGCTTATGCTCTTACACCTTAACACTGGAAGGAGAACTTGGGGCTGCAATGGTCTGCTTTTGTAGCTATCAATGAAGTAAAAAGCCATTTACTTTTAACTGGGGACTGTGTGGCTCAACAAAAGAGCCAAACTAATTTTGTTTTAATTATTTATTGTGTTCCAATTCTCAAGACTGATTCTGTTTTAATTGTATTTTTAATTAACTGCATTGATTGCAATGGACTGTACACTTCCCTCATGTAACTGCTGACTGGTTTAGCTTCCATTTTGCTTTACTACAACATCAAAAAAGGAAGCAAGAGAAGACAGGTTTATCCAGGGAAAATGAAGGGTCTTTTCTGCATTGTACTAGTTAATATGGGCACTTATGAAGCTAATTTTAGGAGGTTTTTGTTAGCAATTTGTTACTCCACGAGTAACTTCGGTTTTGCATTGGTTGCAATATGGTGGTTCTGTTTCCTCCTTATGATAACTGGGCGATATTTTATCTTCTACTGCTGCTTTCTATCTACTTCTACTGCTACTGGGGATCAGCTGGGTGGGAGTGGCAGGAGGCAAGTGCCTGGCGCAGCACTGCCTCCATCTCTGCTCTGCTGGCATCCCATCGCGGGGCCGGGGACCCCCCTGGGGTCTGTCAGGTCAGCCGGGGGCACCAGGGGCAGCCCCAGTCCTGTGCCCTGGGCACCCTCCTGTGTCATGAACTTCTGCTCATGCCCTCCAGCCCTGACTGCTCACTGCTTCTGCTCCTCTGAATCCTGCTGGCTTACCAGCACTCATGGTTTTCCCCTTGCAAGACTATGAATCAGCTCTGAGTCTCCAGAAATAGGACGTGTCTGGTGCTTTCCATGCACTCACAGCACCACACAGCATCGCAAGCAGAGCGAAGGTCTGGCTGGCTGCTGGAGAAAGAAGTGGTTGTGAACCAGATTTTGAATCCTCAATAGCTGCTCATTTTAGCCATGTTCACAAAGTGGGTTTTTGTTACTACAGTTATCCAGGGAATAGCTGTTCTTTGCTGGAAATGTCTCTTCATTTTTAAGAGAACAATTGGAGCTGTGTGAACCGGCCCAGTATTTATTCCTGATTCTCTTTTGTTTAAAATGCTCTCTCTATCCAAGCAGGGAAAAGGGGGCTGAGACTGTCATATCCCTGATCATTCTTGCCCAACTATCATCAAATATTAATGCAACCAGCTCATAAGCTCGACAGATACAGATGTGATTTGAATAATTTTAGTTTATCTTTGCAGATATTGAATTTACTGTCAGAAATTGAGAGCTCTTGGCCAGCAGTGTCACAACAGAAGGCTCTGCAGACTACAGTCTAGGAGATAGCTGTTCAACAACGGGTGCTCCAACACTGTTGTATCCAGCTCCCTTGGGTTTCTTCAACATTAAGTTCCAAACAAGGTTTGGAAATCCCTTTTGGTAGTGAAAAAGGAAGGGGAGCTGGATGTAGATACAATGCTAATTTGAGGCATGGAGACAACAGTAAGATCTTTCAACAATTTCTGTCCATTCTAGGTATTGAGTAAGTGTGACACAGAATAAAAACACTTGAAGGCTTTTCAACCAAGAGTGATTTTCAATACAGGAAATGTTCCTTTAAACTTGCTAAGTACCTGCTTACTTTTGGGAAATCAGTGTTTTTGAAATTTCAAAAGCATCCTCTCAAGAGTATTACACAGGGGCACAAACACACTACTGTGGTTTCCAACTCAGATAAAGGAGCAGAATTGCATGTTTTATTTACGCTCTGCAGATAGAAAGAAATGGTATCTCAAAACAAATGCATGTGCTTTCTAATAGCAAATAGCTTTGGTACCCCTGAGACCCTGGTCATAACTAAGTATTATGAACTACCCTCTCAATAAGGTTTTCCAATCAGTTTTGCCTCTACCTTTTAATATTTCCCCCCTTATCTTACCAGCTTACTTTTAAGAATATCATGGCAAACTCTTTTAAAGCCAAGATTTATGGCATGTACTGCTTCTTCCATATCCACAAGATGTGTTTTCCTGTCACCTGAACCTCATGGCACTGAAGAGTTTCATCTGAGAAGGTCAAATTTAAGCTGCTGTGCAAAGAGGAAGTTGTTGAAACAAATGTCTGAGCTAGTCTGTGAAAATACATTTTTTGAGCTTTATGAAAAAATATGTATTTTATAAACATAACGTAGGTTCACAAATGGCATCCTGCTTCTCCTTATCTGACCTGAGGTCAAAACCAACAGTTCCTGATGTTCTGAGACATGAGTCATGCTATTGGGGCAGGTAGGCTTAATTTCTGTGACCCACATTTAGTATAAAACCTTTTAAACCATCCCATAATTCATGAAAGTTTCTGCTCTTTAAATTTATTGGGCTTAAAGTTTTAATGTTACAGTTTCTGATGGGAGAATAAAACCAGTGGATCACCAAGCCTACAGAAAAAAAAGAATAATGCAAATGCAGCTTTGGCAGAGTAATGTAATACTGATTCCCTCTTTTCTGTCCCCAAAATGTTTGCTGTGGTGGGTTCATATTAATAAGTAAACTTTTCTTTTACTCCAGTTAGATGTTAGAACACAGTGGGAGTGTGGGAACAAAGTTACATCTATGATTCTATTAATTGCAGTACATCATTGAGCAGAATTTTAATAGAGATGAAAACCTTAGAACGAGTGGGGAAAAATATCAGTCCCTCACAACTGAAAAATAAATCAGAGCAACCTCTGGCTCTGGGAAGTGCCTTGCACTTGAGTCTTTTCTTGGTAGAGTTCAGAGATTTTCACTATGTGGACCAGATAAAATAGTGTTGCATATGGCTGTGTGAGAGAGTCACTGCATACTGAGGTCTTTGCTTTTCTGATGTACAACAGCCATGCCATGGCAGGGGAAAACCCACATTTTGTGAACATGACAAACACAGGCTGCTGGCTGAAGGAGGAAATGAAAAATTAGTTGAAGCGCCTTTAAAATCTTTGTCATAAATAAAACTTGTAGACCAAACCTGGACCAGAGAAGAGAGATCTATTAATCTTTTCTACCTCTTGCTCTTTCACCTTCCCTTGCCTGGCTTGGCAGTTTCCAGGCATCTCTGCTGATGGTAGTTGTTCTAAGCCTGTTGTAACTTTCATTGCTCTCAAGTACCATTTCTTTCTAAAGGCACCCAGAGATAAAGAGTACAATTGAGGAGTTTTTTTCAGACTCAAAGGAAGGAGAAAAGTCATGTTAACAAAAATCACTGAGAAAGGAACACTAAACATTTCAGACTGCCAGTCTTGCTTTCCTGTGGCATGTGCCAAAAGATACCAAAATCATTGTGAACTGTACATGCTCAGGATTTTTCTCTGCCTGAGTAGCTGCCCCTCTGAAAGAAAACTGTAGATTTGGCTGGAAAATTGTTTTGTTTTCTGGTTGAGCTCTGAATCCTGTGCAAAAATTCACCATTATAATATTGGGATTTTTTCCTTTATATAGATATCTCCCTCCTGACTTACTTCCTGCTCTCTTTCTCTAAAAAAGAAGGGGTGGGAGGGCAGAAAAGAGACAAAAACGGAATTAAAAACCCTAACTTCAAAAATGCAGGCTTTGTGGTGAAATACTTAATTTCATTGAAAACACATTCTTGTTATTGGGAAGCAGCTCAGACTGTCTATTTTAGCCTGTCTTGAATAAATAGCTTATTCTTTTGAGTACTGGCTTATAGACGTCTATGCTCTGTGAAGAAGATTTTGATCTAATTTGTATTTGATGAGCTGGGAAGCTGTAAATGACCATATGCATCATCTTGGGAACATTGTAGCTTTATGCAGTGTTCGACGAGAGGAAGGATCCATTAGTGACCCAATGGAGGTGTTTTAGAGCAGGCAAGGAGAACTCTCTAAACACCATCTGCTCGTACTGTTGCTTGTAAAACGATGTCACATCTGCTGCTCTAAAAACATTATGCTGATCTCTCCTACAGTACACGGCTGCTGCGCTCCTCTTAGCACTGGAAAAAAGTCAGTGCCAGTACTGGGACAAGAGGTGTTAACTATAGATGAAATTGCACATGGCCTGCTTGGCTTTCCATGTCTTGTGACGGAACCATAAACGTCACCAAAAAAAAAAAAAAAAGGAGAGGATTCAGCACTCTACATTTAACTGGTGAAGCTGGGTAAATACTTCAACTATTAGTCTTGACTGAGCTACATCTTGCCCCAGCTTGGCTGCTGCTGGTACAACTAATACTGCTGCATGCTTCAAGCCTGACACAGCTAAGTCCTCTCAGAGATTGAGAAGATATTTGAGATAGCTTGATTGGTGAAAAATGAGATTTGTCTTTGATTTCAGATGGAATGAGCTCAGAAAGTACTACCATTTCCTTCAGCCATCAGATTTTAGAGTATTTGGTTGCCTAACAACTATGAGGTGTTATAAAGCTAATTTACCTACCCTGGAAGCTTTAAGTGTACACAGTGGAGTACATTTGCAATACTACTCATTACTACTACACCCAGAGTGATCATTCCATAAGAGTGGTGTATAGGAAAAATGTTGGTATCCAAGGAAAGAGGTTATAATGATCCAATAGAAATCCTTGGAAGTACCAAGGAACTGCAGCCCCAGATGACTAGATTTAGTACTTGGCTTTCCACACCCAAATGCAATTGTTATGATCTGAGATTCTTATACAGTATTGCCAGACACAGAGACTGTTCTCAGGAATCTGCAGATGAAGGAAGAATAACAGAGTGGATTTGTTATGGTGTATGTTGCTTGCAGTTCAGTGGCTATGCTCACTTCACATAGTAATGAGTTTAAACTAGTAAATCTTAAAATTGTTGTATTTGCCTGATATCTCTGAGTGGTGAAAAGAAGTGAACACCCTCTTCTGTCAAACAAGTTTATGGTAAGGAATTAAACCATCTACTTTAATACCCATTTTGAGAAAAAGATTTTTAGGCTACAACCTGATGGTGTCCTCCAATTTGGAAAGCAGAGGGGAACAAACTTCTATGCAGTGTCATGTGGAACACCATGGCAAGAAAGAGACCAGGATGTCAGGGAAGGTGGCCATGTGGCATTTTCCATTGCTATATGAGACTCATAAAAGGCCCTAATGATATCCTGTGTTATCTGGATATCATGCTAAAGAACTGAAGCACCTGATGTACTTCACTTTCTTACCCTCCTCTGGTAGCCTGGAGATACCACAGCTTCATTATATCAGCTATTGAGGGTAGTTCTACATTGACCTCCTTGTCTGAAAGAGCAGGAACAGACCAGAAAATAGGACACTGGAAGACTTTTCAGGCCTGTCTTTGGCTGCTGGCTTGATCACTGACCTGGGGAAAGCACCTCATTACCCTTTCCTTCTGGTGCCACCTCTTGCTATTTCTCTTTTAGCATATTGCCTGCATGAGTCAGTGAAACAATATATACTTTCCATTATAATGTATTTGAACCCAAATCTTACTTGTAAACATCACTGTACTGTAAATAGAAATGAAAGATTTGGTATTCATCCAAGAACAAAGCAAATGCCTATTTTTACATCATGATGGGAAGGGCTGAAAGAGGATGAAAACCTTCTTGTATAAAAGAGCTTTGACCTAAAGCAACAAAAATCTTGTCTGCTCTTTCAGCAAGATTCTGTTAGTACTCAGGTGCCCTAGAAACTGAGAACCTAGAAACTGCCCTAGAAACTTCCATTTAGAAATAGGAAATTGGTTGCATCTTCTACCTCTGTGGAATTCTACCACAGCCTTTGCATGACAATCTTCCTCTATTCTTACAGATTTTACAGATTTTACAGAATATTCTGAGTTGGAAGGGAACCATGAGGATCCTTGACTTAAGCTCTTAAGAGAATGGCCCATACGGGGATCAAACCCCTTAATGCCAGTGAAGTTCAGGTGTGTGAGGCTGTAGTTTCTAAAGATGCTTGTGAACCTTCAGAGAGCCATCCCCATGCTCAAGCACAGTGACTTTCCTGCTGGCTGAAGCACCAGCCTGAGCCAGGTGAGGTCTAGGAAATAAGCAATTGCCATTGCATCTGTCTTCAATGGTGCAGCATTGCAGGTCCAGCAAATTATTCTCAGACTTAAAGTTCAGCAGAGTGAAATGCAAGGTCCTACAACTGGATCACAGCAATTCCAGGCAGACCTTCAGGCTTGGCAGAGAATAGATTGAGAGCAGCCCTGTGGAGAAAGACTTGGGGGTGATGGTGGATGAAAAACTCAATATGAGCTGGCAGTGTGCTCACAGCCCAGAAAAACAACCATGTCCTGCGCTGCATCCAAAGGACTGTGGGCAGCAGGTCAAGGGAGGGGATTCTACCCCTCTATTCTGGGCTTGTGAAACCCCACCTGGAGTGCTGCATCCAGCTCTGGTGTGCCCATCAGAAGAACATGGAACTGTTGGAGCAAGTCCAGACGGAGGCATGTAGATGAAAAAAGGACTGGAGCAGCTTTCTCTGCAAAGACAGGCTGAGGAAGCTGGGGCTGTTCAGCCTGAAGAGAAAGTTGCATGGAGAACTCACAGCAACCTTACAGTAGCTGAAGGGGCTACAGGAAAGCTGGAGAGGGACTCATTGTGAACTGCAGTGATAGGACAAGGAATGCAGGGTAAAAATGGAAAGAGAGGAAATTTAGGTTAGATATTAGGAAGAACTTCACTGTGAGGGTGGTGAGGCACTGGAACAGGTTGCCCAGGGAGGTTGTCGATGCCCTAACCCTGGCAGTGTTCAAGGCCAGGTTGGGTAAGGTCTTGAGCAATATGGTTTAGTGGAAGGTGTCCCTGCCCAATGCAGGGGGGATTGGGACTGGATGGCCTTTAAGGTCCCTTCCACTCCCTAACATTCTTAGCTCAGCTGGTCAGAGCCTGGTGCTAATAATGCCAAGGCTGCAGGTTTGATCCCTGCCTTCATTTAAGAACTGGACGTGATAATCCCTGTGGATCCCTTCCAACTCAGAATATTCTGTGATCCAAATATATGGGGGTGTCTAGGGAATGATTGTGAGGACTATAAGGAATCTATGGCTCCATAAGCATGGTAAGTTCCTATGGAGCATGGCCGAGTTTCTGCCTCTCACCACCTGCCCTAATCAGTATCTGAAGTCTTAACTTCCAAAATGTAGAAGGGACACTATCCCAACCCAAGCTTGTTTTTTAAGACAGCCTCTCAATCTTAGTAAGTCTTTCGTATTGATCAGACTTGCCTATATTTATTATGTGTGATAATGACATGGTCTTGGGTGAGAAATGCACAATTCCTTAGGATATGTATACATATAATTACAATGGTGAGGTCAAAAATTGTTTCTAAGACCTCTTGCACACAGAATGCGTACTACCAACAGTTTAATGTAAGATTGAAAGACACAGCTCTTCTAAGAAAGAAACTGACTTCCTGTGATCAAGAAAAGTCAGTGTCTAATGTTGTGTTATATGGTTCCTTGTGTACGTAAAAGTAGGTATGTAAAGATGAGACCTAGCTGGAAAGCTGATCCTCATTCATGTATTACTAAAGTTAACTAAAATGCAATTTTCAGGTTGATTCAAACCCTAAGGTGATGCAGACTTACTCAGGCCTGAAGTCAGATTCCTGTATGATTATTTAAGAATTAAATTTTTACCTGTATTTTCTTCCTGGAACAGTAGTAGTGGTATACAAAGCTTTCCTGAAGGCATTGGTTACTTGGAATAAATGTATTTGAGATAAAATATGTATTAGAAGACACAGGCTAATCTCCTTTCATACCTGGCTTTCTTTGAAACATACCCTGAGTCTAAGAAAAAAATGTGTATTGTTTGGATCCATCCACATTTCTCTCTGTATTGATCTGTCCTTTGACAGACTCTGGCAGGCATGTCTTTTCAGATCTTAGAAACTTCCATTGTGTACAGCCCTTTTCAGACATTTCCTGCATTTTTCAGCCCACTGAACTGTTCATATCATTTCGGTCTGGAAGTATGACATAGTCTTGAGTTGCACACCCTCCACTACATTGATGTAGATTCAGATTTAGATCTTTGTTTTCATTTACTTACAGCATTTTCCTCTCCTGCTTGTTTGTCCAGTGACTTTAAATTTAGATCACTACGTAGAAATGAAAAATTATTTCATCCTGCTGGCCAGGTTACTAAAATATTTAGACTAAATGGAGGTCGTGTCCATTGTATTTTGGAAGTGCTTTCTACCTATGACAATTCCCTTTAACTTCAGTCACAAAATGAAGCATCCTTTTTTATTCTGCTAGCTGTCCAGAAATTCCTCTGCATAAATCTACAGCGGTGGTTGTTTCTTTGTGAGATTTCATTTCAGCAGCAGCCTTTTGCAAACTAATAAATACTTGCAGCAGAAATTGAACATTTTGACCAGTTCTCAGAAGTCTAGAAGTTGAAAATCACTTTAGTGGGTCTGGATCCAATCAACTATAGTACAGAAGCAGTTGGGGGCACCTCAGGGATCTTCAGAAAACATAATAGACAGGAGGCAATGTTACAGCATTCATCTTCTGAGTCACTTTTTTTTTTTATTAGGTGCAGCTTTTTTGACCTCAAACTTTCAGGCATATTCTTTCATGCTCTTCAGGATGTGTGTTATTATATCTTTGCTACCCAGTTTTTATATTTAAGTCAATGTAATCTTATAATTTCTTTCTCTCAGAGATTATCTTCTGCACAAGAATAATAACTTGGCAACTAAAACATGAAACAGTTTTAGGCAATGTTCTATATGTGTATTCAAATGAACATTACATAACCAAGTTCTTTTAAATATCTTTACAATAATGACACTCAAGACTGTACAGTTATCCTTTTGCTTCTTGTTAGGCATGCTCCAGGTGAGGACTGGCACTAAGTAAATTGCATTGAAGTCAAAACTTTTGCATCTGTGAATGCAAAGACATGATTCTGTAGATGAGGCTGAACATGTTTTGCTCTTGTATTTTGCCCTGCCACTCCTTTCTTCTCTCATGCTGAGCTCTGCAGTATGAGGCATTGTTTGTTGAGGTAAAATATTTGGTAACTACTGTGTTTAATTTAAATGACTAGGCTTAGAGCAGACTGATGCTTAAATTGGAGCAGACTGATGCCTACACTAACCGCGTGGAATTACAGAGCACTCAGCAGTGTTTAGTCAGTCAGAACTCGATCGGTTGGAAGTTTCAATCTGTACATATAATCAAGTCCACTGGAAAAGATGCTCTGACAGATGCTTAATTAAAATTTGAAAAAAGCATATCGTGCCATGGGCTCAGACTGGAGCCTCCTCACCACTTTGCAGGACAGCTCTCATTGTGGAGCTGTGACACAACATAGTATGCACATTCTCTCTGTTTCATTACCTTTCACCTCTTCTGCCTCCAGAAATCTTTGATGGGTCACAATTAAAACATTCAAGGACATAAAATCCTACGCTTGGGTTGCTGAAATTTGAATGAAATTCTTAAGACTGGGATGTTCTCCTATTTGCTGCAGTCCTCTGTGAAATGAAACAAGTTTTTATTTCTTTGTTTTTAAACTTGAATAGACTTTTAAAAGAATAATGCAGTTGTAACAGCTCCCAGTTTAGCAACATCTATGTACATGTACTGTATAGTCTGAAGCAATAATTTCTAGACCTTTATTGTTTTAGTGGAATTGCAAATACTACTCTAGAGAGATGCTAACATAATGTATCAGTTCAAGGTTTGGCAGTTCAGGATTTCAGACCATGCCATGCTAACAAACAACAAATTCCCTTTGCCCTCTCTCATAGGCATAAATACCTCTTCCTCAACAAAACCAAGAATCTCATAAGAAAAAATTAAAAACATAACTTTTTTTACCAACCCATAGAAGAAAACTTCAGCCTTTTCTTCTTTTTTCAGTTCTTAAGGTTTTGTGGTTGCTTGGGTTTTTTTAGCACATCAAAAAAGAGATTATAAATTTATATGTATTACTTCCAGACACACAAACATTAGCAGCAGGATGTCAGAGGTCTCAGTAGTACTTAAACACACTAACTGAGCATTCTTGTTTAGTGTAGAGATACCTGAGAAAGTTCTAAACAAGTGAGCTTGAATACTTGAGTGGTCTGTCGCAGTGGTCCCTTCACCCTTTTCTGAAGGTGCCTTGACTGTTCATATCAAGCTGACCTGGTTATACATATGGTTCCTTGCAATGCAGGAATAACCTTCTCTTTTGATCTTGTAAAGCCATCTTCTACGACACCAAACTAAAAGGACTAGGGAATTGTATTCTGTTTTTCCTTCCTCCCATACCTTTCACAGCTGGTTTCTTGAGCTACTAAAAATAAACATTCCATAGTTGTTCCCACCCTGGAGAAAAGTTTCTTTACACGGTAAGAGCCCACCCAGGAAGACAGAAACACTTTTCAAATAGTCACGCTAACGCATAAGTACTTGTCATATACCACCCAAAGAACGTATTTGAGAGAGCTCACCATGCTTGTACTTCTAGGAAGAGACGCAGATTTTGCAGCTGGCATTCCTTTGCTTTGAGAAATCATAATTTCTACTGGCAAGCCAGATCTTGTTCTGCATGAGACACCATTATCAAATGACCTGAAAGAGGGACTTGTATCCAGGGACAACGATTTCTCTAATTTGTGTGTTCGTGCTCCAGCCACGATGTCATCACTTCTCAGAGCCTCTAAGTCTACTTCTTCATGGGTCTTCCCATCTAGAATGTTTTCTTTCCAGTTTTCAGGAGACTTTCTCTTAATATGAAAATCATCTAAGCTTCTCACACTGGATGGAAAGGTATTTTTCAGTTTAGCAGCTCGGTACGCCCTCAGGCTCATGGGATCAAGCACTCTGAAAGTAACTTCATTAATAAATTGAGAGAATTTGAGTTTAGCTTCTATTTTTTCTTCCACAACAGACAGTGAACTTGATGATCCTTGACTCACCAAGCTCAAGTCAGATGTAGAGGAACTGCTTTTCTTGTGAGCCTTCTTCTGCCTCTGGAGCTTTTGGCTTGCGTTTCCCACTTCTGCTGGATAGATAGAAGAGTGTTCCAGTCCGTGAGTTTTTTCACCCCCTTTCTGACAGTGCTTTGATTGATGGGGTCGATAGCCTTCATCCTTATTTTTGCTTTTAACAAAGCTTTTAGCTTCTGACCTTGTGCTACCCTGTAACTCAAAGCTGTCCTCACTGGAGCTGCAGCGTTTTGAGTAACTGTTCATTGTCAAATCTCCAGAGAGGTTCCTCTCTGCATCAGTTCCTACTTCTGGTGCACATGCAGCGGTGCACGCACTGCATGCTCTTTCTTCACTCACCCTGCCACCCCCCTCTTGCTTGGCTGATCTTCCAGGCACAGCACCCTCTGGCTTAACGGGAAATGGAGCCTTTCCATTTACTTTAGTGTCTGTATGTCAAATACTGTCAGTGAAAGAGGTATTCTCTTAAATCCTCGTCTAACTTGTAAGACAACAGGCATGTCTGTGAAAGGCATAACAATGCACCCACCACATTTTGTCCCATATGCACCCCAAATTATGCATAGGTTTCATAATTAGATCAATAGCAAATTCTCATCATTTTAATTAACCATACTAATGAACAGAATCTATAGGACATGCAAATTTTCCAAGGTATTGAGTGCTCAGTGGATGAGCATGGGCTTTCATTGAACCAGAGCAACATATGATATATTCCTGTTTGTTGAACTGGAAACCAAACTACCATGATGTAGATCAATTCTCACTAAGTAAAGTCTGGGGTGGTTCTGTTTCAGGGCTTTTTAAAATCCAATAGTAGAGAAGGTCATGCTATATTGTCCTGATGCTACTAGTGTTTGCTGTTCTATTAAAAAAGTTAGTGACAAATCTGCTAGGTCCAGAAAAGCAAACAAAATGTGATTCTCACTTCCTGCCTGCTTATTTTTGTCATAATTTTAATTCTAAAATAATTTTAAAAAGTTAGAATCCAAAGCAAGGTGCAATATTTTAATATTGTCAATGGGCTTGGAGTAGTAAAGAGAAGTTCTTTCACTACCTTGTATGTGAAGTTCTTCTCATTATTTACTGTCTTTATAGACAGGCAAGTCTGAACTCTGAAGTGAAGAATTTCTATTTTTGTTTTGCATATGCAGGAACCTAAGGACTAGTTTAAGTGAGATTAAAGACTATAGGCTGACTTTATAATCACTGTGGATATTTGTAGTGTCTCAGTGATGTGTTGCCACAGGAAATGACCAGAGAAAGGACTGATAAATTTGAAAGGGTGGTTTTGTTTTTTTTTTTTTTTGTTTTTGCAGCTCCTTACTTTAGCATAAGAGAGAAAGCAAGTAATTTTCCCCTTTTTGTGTGGTGGGATTCAGATTCTGCTGACATCACGGTCAAATGCAGCAAGCAGAGAAAGAGAAGGGAAGAGACTCACAAGCAGAAAACTGAGTGACCTCCCTTAAAGGCAAGAGCATATTTAAAAATATCATGCATAGCTGACAGGTCAACAGCGGCTTGAGCTGAAATGTACTTCCATGTGCTTCTGAAGCAGACATTTAGGTCCCTCATTACAAGCACTTTACTTACTGCCTAGAATTTATTGTCTCCATGTTGGTAATTCCAACACTCATTTAAATCATAGTTCATAAAAGCTGCTGAAGTGTTGTAAATCTCTCAAATTAACATAGTAAGTACATTAATTTTGCAAATAACAGGGGGACATGAAGATTCTTTTAACACATCAGAAATCAATTGCTTTTACTGGAATTACTTTTTGAAATGCTTCCATATTTTCTATGGGACTGTGCCATTCCATTGCATGCTACAAACATTATCCTGATCACAGAGATAATGGGGATTAAAATGTATAAATCTTATTCACACTGTCTTGTTTTAGATGAATTTATGCCTCTCTCACTTGAATATGAATGCTAACAGCTTACAGGGCTGGCAAATGCTTTCAATTGCCTACACAAAGATTTTCATGACCTTTTCGATGCAGTCAGGGAACAATACAGCACTACTCCCTTCTCGTAAAGCCAGAATTTAGGGATTTTTCAGTGTGTCCAATACAGACTTCTACAAAAGTAATGTTACTCTTGAAGCAAACAGGATTCTGAATTACATAGGGCCTATGCTAATCTATCTTAGGTCTTTTGCCTTCCAGATCCATTAGAGCTTGGCAAAGTGTGAGTTCTGCAGTTTTAATGGACTTTATTAATAATGCCTGTTTCAGAAACAGAGCAAGTCTCATTGTTGAGCCAGAACCTGTAATGATTTGTACATATTTGGAGAAGAGCTTTTTTATTCATGAGAGATTGGGCTCCTTCATACATGAATAAAGCTATGTTAACTACATGCATAAATTCAGCTATCCATTACATATGTGCAAATTTTAAGGTATGAATTTAAAAAGTCTCTGGTACAGCCAATAAAAATGGATCATATAATTCTCTTTTACTGTCAGGAAAGAGCTCTTTTGTTCAGAAAGATGTCATTTGCATAGTAGTCAAATATGCATATAGATATATGGTTATAGGTAACTTAGATATGGTACGTAACACATGTGGGTGTCATACTGCCTATATTGCTGCTTCTTTCTTCAGATGATTTCTGCTTAATGACACTAGACATATGACAGACATATCTGATTATTATGAAAAAAAAAATTATCCACAGCTGCAAAATGAAACATAATTCTTCTTACTTAAATGATACAGACCTTGTCACATCAATCACTGTGAATCTCAGTCAGAACAGATGTTATCAAAGTTTTCAGTAACAGTAACTATTCAGTGTTCTCTCTTAAGTAAATTCACCAAAATATTCTCTAGAGACTACCTGAATTGCAGAAAGTATTTACATTATGTGTACAAATAGAGAAGCTGAATATTAAAACAAAATATGCTTAAAAATCTGAATGTTTCAGATCTTGAACTTTTTTAATAATTATTTTATGTTCATGATTTATTTTTCATATGCTAAGTGATTTATTTTTTTAAGTGTTCAAGTTTTTTTACCTTATATATTTAAATCTCTTTGAAGACATTGCTGATATAGGGAATTTCCTGTTCCAGTGCAAGCAGGTGTGTCTGTAGATGGCAATACTTTGTTGCAGTAGTCTGGGCTGTACTCTTGAAATAAGTACCTTCAGAGAGCTTAAATCTTCTTCTGTTATTTATTACTACAATATGCCTCAGCTAGGTGGACGCTTGCCAGATTTCTAGGTTCTTCTAAACCAGTCATATTAACACTAAAATAATCTTAAGAGAAAAAGTTATGCATGAATTTTGCCCTATTTTAGAAATGGTGGGCACCATTGTTGGAATAAAACAGTATGTCTGTGCAAATCAACTGAAAACTGTCTGACCTAGGTGGCAGACTTCACTATAAATAAGATGTTCTTTATCAGCAACTCTGCCATTATCTTGTTCATTGACCTTCGATCAACACCTGCACCTTGGTCTGTAGGTGCCATTAACTGGCCTTATCTCAGGAAACAACAGTAATCTTTAAATTAGGAAAGGACTGTATTTTTCTATGTACTTCTATGATACCCAGTCTTGCATAAGGGAACATCTCCAGATACCATCAAGACTCAGACATAAGTGAAGCATTTCTAGGGACCTGAGTGGATACAGTTTGTAATTTTGTGTGTTGCAATGCCTGAGATATCCTAGCCTGTTTTAGTGTTAATATAAGAACATAAACAGAGTGACACCGATCCTTTCCTGATAAACTGACTTTTGAACCTGGAACATTTATAATGGAATGATAGTTAAGATCACAGCTTAAATGGGACTTCCATAATGACTTAGTATTGCATTTGACAAGATTGAAGCATTCAGGAATTTGTCTAGTAAACTTGTTACTTAGGAAAACACATCAGGATTTTTCTAAATTTAGGCTTATTTATATTCTGAGTGTCATTTTACAAAGACATTATTAGAAACCTGCATGTTTTTTATAAATATGGAGCATAACAGAGTTATCTGCAAATATTACTTGATGCAGTGGAATATTTCTACAGACTATTGGCTTAAGATTTTAATTTAAAAGCTGAATTTTGTGGGAATGAAAAAAAAAAAATTCCACCCCCCCCTTTTAAATAACATCCCTGGTTTTTAATCTTCAGGAGATGTCAACATTTGCTAATTGTATTAAAAGCAAGTACAAGCTATCTTGTACTTGCTGCAAGATGTTGTTATGACAACTAGAAGTTTCTTTGTGTAGAGCTCTGGAAGATATGATCATTTTTGGGTCAAAGCAGACAATAGTCAACAGTTTTAGTACTAAGTTTTTCTTTATCTAAAAGTATGTCCTTTGATACATGAACAAGAATATCTTCAGCAGATTATCTACATTAAAAAACACAAACATGTATAAAGGCTTTTTACATTTTGAAATTCATAAGAAACTTTTAAGTTATTAATTTAAAAAAATTAAATCTGATTTTTAAACAATACTGATCTTTATTCTAATTGCTAAATTAAGACTGGTTCCAGAGCCTTTTGCAGTCAGCGAGTAGACTCCAAGATTATGGATGAATAATAACACTTGTCTGTGCTGTTCTTGTGGAAGCAAAGAACAAGTTTTCCATTATAATGATGTTTATTTCCTGTATTTGTGTTCCTAGTTCTCACTCAGCCTTTCAACTATTCAGAAATATTGCGTAAGCACCAGGGCCAAAATTACTAGTATTTGTGGGAATGGCATTCAGTTCAAAGCTCAGTTTGCCCGACAGATGTGTACATCCCTCAGCAGATACTCCACTCTTAAAATAGCTATATCCCAACTCTCCCAGTGCCCATTCTTGCTCAGATGTACTCTTCCCTCCTGCCTTTAATGAAAATTTTATCACGTTTTATCCAGTCCTCTTCACACTTAATGCAGTTAATTTTGAAGTGTTTTATGGGACCTTTCAGTTTTGCACTTCAGTTTATCCCTTTAAATAATACACATGTTCCTCTCTGGGTTTTTTCTAATAGACGGTTTCTTTTTCTTTTTTTCTGTAATGGTTGTCAAATACAAATCTGCTTTTAATATAAGGTTGCCTAGACCAGTTTCATCAGCAAGACGGTGTTCCCTTAAATTCTTCTCCCCTTTAGTCTATTTAGTTTTTCTCCAGAAATTCTACCACATTTTCAAATTAATGGAAATAGTATCTATTTCTAGGATGTTAGGCCTCACACAGCAAAAATCCAATTTCACTAAATATTACTTTCACCATTTCTGTTTCCTTTTGGAACAAAGAATTTGTAATGGAGTGGAGATGCAGTTAGTGTTGTATGTATTGGTTTTACCTCACTAGGTTCTGCTTGAAAGTGTTTCAGCCCTAAGGAGAATTTAAGCAGAAATTTGCTCTACGTGTGTAAGATCTCGCTGTCTTCAGGACCAGTAGAATGAAAATTCAGTTATTTTAATGCATGACTGCTAATGTGAACAAGTTAAAATGTTTTTTTTCCTTTTTTCTATCATTTGTTGGTAGATTTAGAACATGTTAAGACAAACAGAAAACCGGACCAGTACTGCCACCATTAAGTCAGTCTGGATACTTAAGAAATGGTGGGTTTTGTTGGCGTGAAAAGGAGAGGAAAAGTTACTATGATGTCTTAAAGAACAGAGACTAATGTTTCTATGCAGGAATCTGCATGGTGGACAGTGTCTGCATTCAGCCTTGAATCTAAATCTGAATGTCTATCTAAATCTGAATATATAATAGATCTAAATTGCTCTAAGTTCTCCTTAATCAACCTCTCCACCATAATGAGTAAAACATTTATCTGTTTTACAACTACAGGGGGACTGAACTAAAGGCAACAAATTGCTGTGTCATTTTTCTTGTCATACATAAGTCTGATTCATTTAATTTATAGCTGTATACTAGACAGAGCTGTGATAGGCCTGTAAGAAGTGCTGAGCATTAGAGAAGAGATTTTTTTTGGTATAAATCCTGCACCACCCTGAAAAAGGAGTCACTTTTCTCTGGCAAATGCTACAGCTGCAATAAAATTAGAGACAGAAGCCCAATTAAAATGCAAGCTATATTTATATCTTTAAAAATAAATGAAAAATTAAAGAGAAAAATGCAAGCACAGAATGTTTTAATATACCAATTTTTTTTTTTTTTAATTCCAGTACCACAGCCCATTGGACACAGGCTCTTATTACACTCAATATCATCCTGTCAGAGCCCCTTCCATTTCTGTGCAAGCAGCCAAATTAGTATCAATTGTAAGCTGTTGGCTGTTGTGTTGTCTGCTCCCTAGCAGTAGAAAATGGCACAGTGGACACACGTTACTGTGCACATCTTTAAAGTTTTCCAAGATATATACAACGCATTTGTGGCACTAGCTAATGACATTTGGCTACCCTTAATTACTAAGGGACTTTTTCTCTCCCATGAAGAGAAATTTTACTTTTGCTGAGAAAAGCCAGAAAAATGAAGCTGCAGACTAATTTTTTTCCAACTGTTTTAAGTGATCTTTTATTTATCCACAGTCCAGACAATGGACTGCTTGGAAGAGAGGAATACAAAACGATATGAGGCTGATCTACAGTGTAAGGAATGGATTAGTGGTCTAGTTAGGCCAAGCTTCAGAGCATAAACACTATAGCTTTTCCTTCATGTTGGAACTTCTTAGAACTAAAAGCTTGTAATATCACCTGCCTGAGAAATTTTTGTCCCCATCCAAGAGAGACAGAGCTTCCTAGCTAACAGAAGTTAACAGCATCTCTGAATAACAGTGTCTTTATCAGATTTGTATTTAAGTGACCAACCGCGGCTGCGTACCTTGACTGCGAATGAGTCCTCAAAATGCTCTCTATCCTCTGCCAACATCATCCTTTTCTTGCTCAGTTTCTGCTTTAGCCAGCTGCTCCATGAGCTCTTCTTCACACGCTGTACCGTTTTTGTGGCCGTGCTGTAGGATGGGTAGAGCTGTAGGTCATCTGCATTACACTAGCATTTGATTCTGTCTCCAGTTCACTTTGTAGTTGCTTGGTGAAAAGACAGTAAAATAATTGATCCTTCTGAGAATACACAGATGAGGAGTCTTAGTTTCTTCCACTGCTCCTTGAAAATGTGTATTTCTAGGAAAATGTCAAATCCTTTGAGTCTAGTCTTGAAACATGTCCTTCTTTGGGGTAGTCTGGCAGTGTCATGTGGCTTTCCCAATTCGTTATATAATTTTCCTCATTTTCCTCTCCCTTTTCTCTCCTTTTTTCCCAGTAATAATCATAATCATAATAATTATTATTATCATAATCATCATCATTATTATTATCATTATCATCATTAAGAAGGAGGAAAAAAGCATGAGAAAATTTAAGACAGTAGAGAGGAAAAATGAGTGGAGGAATGGAATTAGTTTCTCACGCAAAATCAGGCTTAGGATAAAAATACACTGCCTTTTTCTTCAGGTGGAATGAAAATATTTCCCACTCATTAATTATGTTATATTTTAAAATTAATGATATTTTATGTACCAGTTTATTTTACTTTAATCCATTCCTAAATTTATGCTGGATACCACAGTCTGCAAGGCCTTGCTGTCTCTGCAGCCCTATAATGTCCCTTTCTGATCTGATACCACATTAGTGGTGAACTAAGGCTACCCAAAGTCCTTCCCATTGATGCTTCAAGGAGTATTGAACAAATCTTTCAGTACAGCATTGTTTTTCTTGTCATCTTTTTAAAATATCTGCAGGAATATGAAATTCTGCTAATTAAATGTTAAACATAGAGGAGAGTTTAAGACTGGAAGGTAAGTCTTTGTTAAATGCATAAACCACAAAGGAATAAGATGTTGCTATGATATTCTCTCTCCTTTTTTTATTTCCCCCTGTCCAATGAGCTTATTCAAATTAGTGAAATATGTGTTAGACCAAGTTGTTCCAGAGCATAATACAAAAATTCACAGTTCTTTGTAGTGGGTCAAATCCTGCAACCCCCCCACAGGGGCTTTGACTTCATAAGAGCAGTAGACCTGTACTAGGTTTGTGGGGTTTCATTGGGATCATTCTTTTGCAGGATTAGGAAATCACAAAGTATAAGGAAGGAATAAGCTTTTTTACCTAGGGAATGCTGTCGCCTCTATCATGAAGTCATCATTTCCCCTTAAAGACCTCCCAACGGCAGTTCCCTACCACTTCCTCACCCTCCTAGTCTGCCTCAGAAATTGCCTCCTCTAGTTGATAAAGAGTAGGAACAGCTGTGGAAATGGTCCAGGCTTGTTAGTGGCATTTCTGCTCACTGATGTCTCCTTTAGTCTTGTAGGAATGGTACCATAAATTTCACAATTTACTAATCTTTTTATTACTATGTTGTGTTTTCCTGAGATTTTGGGAAGGGCTATGGAATGTCAGACTAAACCTCTCCATGACTGGCTTCTAATTTGTTAGGCTCTTCAGAGCTGGCCCTTGGGAAGCTTAATGTTGCTTGCAAAAGGAAGGATATATTGTTGTTCACCATACCTGGAACACAGTAATTTTGTTATCTCTGTGTCCATTCTTTATCTCTGCATATACATAATCTGCCAAACACTTTCTATTTCTATTACACAGTAAAAAAGGAAATGGTTTTTCCATTTCCATGCTTCAATATGTCCTGAAAAAGTTTGCTTAAAAAAACTTGCCTGGGTTTAAATGAGTTGGGCTGGAAATATGTTTTAAAATTTGTTGTTCTGAGGAATTTGAATATAACTGGGAGAAATAAATGGTAATTTCTTGAGTGCTGTTACCATGGATTGTTGGGGGATGGATAACTTGAGCAGGAGGGAAGTATTTATGTAGTATTCTGTGGAAGCTAACTAAACTGTGATTTTTTTTGCAGCATAATTTTCCCTACATATAAAACTATAATAAATAATATTACTTGGAGGTATAGGATATGCTTGTGCTAAACCTTTCCAGAATATTAGTTCTGGTGCTGTAATATCTCAGATGCAGCTACAATATATTTCTGCTGAGTGCTGCAAACCTGCATGTTTGCAGTCAGAGTTGCATGTCACAGGAATTGGTGATAAGCAGCTATGACTAAATAAGAAAAAAAAAAGGTCTGTTTGTATTTGGATATGTGTGTGTTTGCATACCAAATGTAAAAGTAGCCCTGTGCATTGCCTATTCCTAACTCCTTTCTATTACAACAGTTGCAATTTAAACATGAAGCAAAATATGGTTATTTATTTTCCTTCCACGGCCAGAGTCCCACCTCATTCATTATATTAAAGAGACATGTCCATCAGAGCTGTTTAAATACTCTTGCAGAAAGCATGCTACAGTATGTGCTGAGTTTTTTTGGCAAATGTTATGCATTTATGTTGTTTTTCATACAAACAATTATGTCATCTATACTCTGTTGGGTTTAGCAATGTTTGACTAATACTTTGTATAATTAGACAAAGTCATGCACTACATATATTTTCCTTCATCATTTAAAACAAACCTGAGCTAGGTTTAATGTGTACATATTAGCTTTATTAATATTAATGCCACTGCTTGAATTTTTCCTTTCTTGAAGATATAAATTATTTTGCTGATTTCATACTTAATGACCAGTAGCATATTCTGAATAAATATTCCAGTTTTGATGAGATCAAATAGACATGTTCCATGATGTGCATTATGCAAATAAAAGATACATAACTCATTAAAAAACCCCTATCATGACTGTCAATTATAAATCATTTCATTAGTTTTCCAGCGCAGCTTTACGAAGCTTCATCCACATAATTTGCTGTCTTGTACCTTAATGTATTAACTATTTCATTTTAAAGACAGTAATGTCTGCCAAATGAAACAACAGAGCATGTTAATTCACGTTTAAAGCAGGCACTCAGTTGTCATATTGCAGCACCACTAATTCAATGCTGAAGACTTCTTTACTACCTGTTATGGATTTTAAATAAAAAAACCCCAAACATGCAGTTAAGAGAAAGCAATACTTACTTGAGAAGGATTCTGCAAGCTGTGTTCTGCTAGTCCACAGACTGAAATGATGGAGCCAGATTTAGAAGTAGCTTATTAGGTGCATGCTGCTTCAACAGTTACAGCTTTTCTTTTTTTTTAACTGAAAGACGGAGTCGTTTTCTTTTAATGAAGCCAGCACAGAATGATATGCTGCCCATGTTGCTATGAGAGACTAAACTTGCAGAGCAAAGTCTGGCAATTTCAAAATAACTTACCGGGGGGCATTCACTATCAACCTGCCACTGCTTTTCTGTGTAGTTGCAAAGTTTGACAGCATCAAGCAAGATCGTGGCATGTCACAAATGCAGGAAATTACTAGTTAGTCATGCACACTTGAGATTGAAAGTGATTGAGGCAGTACTGTTTGTGAATATAGGTATAAAACCATGTTAAGCCAAAATCTTTCAATTTGGAACACCCACTCAATTCTCTTAAAAGGGAACAAGGCTCTGATTACAGTCAATCTGCAGTACCTGCTACTCTCCTGGTTTTGGATGCTATGTCTAGAGCTCCAGCCCTAAGAAAAGAGTGTAGGAACTGCCCCAAAGGGATCACACAAATGTGAAAAAGTATGTATTTTGTTTTGCCTCTGATATTTTAGGAGGAAGACTATTAAGCATCACATATTTTTGTGTGTACACAAACCAATGCAATTATAATGACATGCAATTATGGTTATAAAATCATCCATATGTGTCTATATACTTACCATATAAAATCACACCCAGTTTTGGATGTCAAACCATTGAATTACAAAGACATGTAATTATGGTCATAAAATTATCCACATGTATCTGTATATTTAATATATAGAACCACTCACAGTTTTTAAGTTTTAGTGATATAACCATTTAAAGTATTTAAATGTTTTTGTTAGAATTCTGTCTGTAGTAAGACCAATACAAATGTGTATATCATGGTCCAACGGTTTATTATATCTGCAGTATTACGCTGCACATATAAATCCAGCCCTGCATTTTGAAACATTCTATTTTGTTTTCTGCCGAAGAATGGTTTAGGATAGAGGATCTGATCCATTTTTCAGTTGGAAATTCCTCTGAGTAATCAGGTTTTGGCTGATTTGGTTTGCCCAAAATCTTGGATCTTTCATCTCTGATGTGGAGACAGAGGTGAACTGTGCTATCAGCCACACTCTGCATCATTACTTTGCCAGCCTGACGTGGGGAGATGGCCAATGTTTAGCCATACCGCATGCCTTGACTTGAAAAAAACCAAAAGTGTCAGAGTATGGGGAAGGATAACTGGCTACATTAAGTCACTGAAGCATTGCTTTTGAGTTCCTACCTGTATCCCAGCCAGAGTGGGCAGGGTCAGAAGCTCCTCTTTACAGCTGCTACTTACCAGCTGTCAGGAGGTTTGGGTTTATTGCTCCCACTAAGTTTTGATCACTGTACAATGTACAAGCACTTGGCTGTTCAAGGAGGCAGATCTTCACAACATCCCATGGGCAAACTTAACAGTAGCGCCTTCCTCTCACAAGAAAAAAAAACAGGCCTTGTTTCTTGAAAGGCAACAACTAATGCCTCTGGACTGACACTGATTTCAAAACTCAAAGGAAGGGTCTGGAATCTATCACTTATTGCTTCTAACAGCTGCAAGGTGCAGATGTAGAGCAGGGGTTTGTAGCTCATGACTCCTCGTGTCTTCAGGAGTAGAGTGGCTCCTGTAACTACAGCATCTTGTGACTGTATCCCTCCCTACTTGTGTTCCCATTTGCTTTAACCAACGGTGACATGGAAGATGTTTGGCTGCTCTTTGTTCTGTTTGGTTTTGTGGTGTTTGGGGGGAGAGGGGGCTGCTTGTTTGGTTTAGTTTCTTACTTTGGTTTTTGGTTTTTTTTTCCAGAGCAGCGAGGCCATTGCAAAATTCTGTAACAGTTTTTCTATGATACGATCTTTTGACTAACAAATTCCTCCCCTCAAGATCCAGTATATCTTAGATGCAGACAGGGGAGTTTGAGCCAAATGCAAATGTGCAGTGATGGTGTGTCAAGACTTCCATGTATGAGGAAGGGAGAAAGACCATTCAATTTTTAATGAGAAATGTAACCTTTTCCCAGTTAGCTGACATAAAAGAAAAGAAAACATGACTTCATTTGCAGATTTTGCTTTAGCCATTGCCATACCTACAACTGGGAGGTTAGAGAGACAAAATATTTGTCAGCTCTATGTGCATACCTCTTTTGCCTACAGATCTTGCAGGTTGAAAAATGTTTTTCCAGGTATTAGTGGTCAATTCCAAATTAGCCCAATGGAATTTCAGTTCCAGTTACCAAATGTAAGTCAAGGCAGAAGACCTCCTAATTGAACAAAATGTCTGTCATGAGCTACAAATAACTCCTTTTTTTTTCTACCTCCTTTTCCATTTCTCTATCTTCATGGCTTGCTCTTCCTTTTGCACACTCTGGTGCACTTTCACTTTCTGCCCCTCTTTGAGCAGAGCTTTCTCCTGACTCCGTAAATCTACGGTGGAGTCCGGTACAGGGCACATGAAGCTTCTCAGAATGAAGGGCTGGCACAACCTCTGAGCTTGGAGAAAGGTATAGGATTCATGATCACTAGTGTGGCTGAGAAAACAGTAAAATGATTGATTCTAAGTATATCTTGCAGAATACTGCTATTAAACCACTCTTTCTTTCTCTTTTTGAAGGTTTTTTTTAAACCACCTTCTTCTTTTCTCAGTAAAATTATTGCTAACAATAACATCAGCAGCAGAAGGAAAAGAAAGTACAGTCAAGACTCAACTTTGAATTTCAGCAGTAATATGACTGAAGTCTTTGGCCTTGCCCTTTTATGGGATTTGAACTGAATATTTTAAAATTCATTCAGTTTGAGGGGTACATGTCTCAGAATAGTGAGAGAAAGAATCCAATGAAGCAGGTATTTGTAAATTTGGTGCTCCAACAGGTAAAAGCAAAAGTCTAGGGAAAGACCGCTCCCATTGCTCAGTTTGTCATTGACTGTATAACTTAGTTTGTTGCTAACTTTATGTGGACAATATTTTTATTGCACCAAACAGAACAAGGATCCACTACAGTCCAGTTCAACTTGAATGAGTAACAGGCATTGCCACAGAAATACTACCGGGAAACTTCAATTATTTTCTAAGAGTCTATGAAGAATGCATCTATAATGAACTTGGGTAAAACATGTTAAAAGAGTCACAACACTTGAAGAGTAAGGGGAGCTTTGGAAAGTTTAGTGTCTATTAGTGTCACCTTCTTTCAGCATCATGTTTTAAATCCTTGTTATAAATACCCTCATCACCTCAAACCTAGATATAAAATAAAAAGAAGTTAGTATCTGGAAAACTGCCCAGTGTAAAATAAAACGTAACACAAATAAAGACATCAGGCTTCTGCGAAACAAATTGCTATGGAGTGTGACAAATGCTTGAGAATTTGGAAATTGTACTAAATGTCACAGAATCACAGAATGGATTGGGCTGGAAAAGATCTTAAAGATCATCTATTTCCAACTCTCCTGCCAGGGACTCCTTCCACCACACCAGGTTGCTCAGAGCTCCGTTCAACCTGGCCTTGAACACTTCCAGGGATGGAGCATCCACAGCTTATTTGGGCAACCGGTTGCAGTCTCCCAGCACCCTCACTGTAAAGAATTTCCTCCCAATACCTAATTTAAACCTGCCCTGTGTTGTATGTGTATACACACACAAATAAATGTACATACATGTGCACATATTTTGATTTGCAAAGTAATTAATACTTTCATGGGAAAAAAGTCATGAACACAGTAAAATGGAATGGCCACTTTTGTTTGAATATAGGGTTCTTCATTAAAGTGATGAACCAATACAGTGAATTCACTATCTTTAATTGGTCTTTCTCATCCTCCTTTCATGGAATGATGTAAGCAGGGAGTTTGGAGAAAGAAGCTTATTCAGTCCTTTTGTATGGGGAATATTTTCTAATGCTAAGACACAAAATAACAGAAGGGACTTGGGAATGGGCTTCAGAATCCTTCCCTAACAGTCCAACAACACTTGTGCAAAATTTCACAGCCCTCAGACCTTAACAGGGAGAGGGAGAGAAAGGGGGCATTGATGTCCCTTTGCTAACTCAAAACCTACAGAGGAACACTATCAGGATGCAGCCAGGGCCAGGGGCTCCCAGAGACACCTCTGAGTCCTTGCCTGCCAGAGCCTTGTGTTTGCCTTGTCCAGCCTTGGGGGAACCTCATGTGTGACTGGAGTGGCTCAACAAAACCAGAAGTCCTAGGAAGGACTGGTCCTGCAGATGCTTTATATTGGTACAGAAGGACTTTTGGATAAACATAAAGTCATCCCTTAAAACTGACAGTCTCGATATTTGCTGGGTTTGACCTCAGTCTACAAATAACCTCAGCTGCTTTGAACCTCCATTTCTAAAGAAAAAATAAAAATGCCCAGCTTGTATCCTGGAGACCTAAGTTGTTCCTTGGCTGGGAGATTGTTCTGTCTTTCAAAGTCCTCTGGGATTGTTCAGCAAAATAAGTGTGTCTCATCTGGCTGCAGCACTCATCACTGTCAAGTGTAATCGAATATGGGGAGAGGATAGAGGAGATAACCTTGAGAGAGGGGGCGTGCTGCAAAGTCAGGCAATAGAAAGCAAGATCGCTTTCACGCGTGCACTAATCTTTCCCCCCCTCCATGTTTATAATTCTCCACACATAGCCTGCTATCTGCACATCAGTCACGCTCAACTCTAAGCAGCCTGGCTATTGCACACCTACGCACAGATTCCCACAGTCTTCATTCATTTCAGATTTGTGTCAGCATCTAAACACCTCTATGGAAACCACAGCATACACAGAAAATTAATGTTGTTAATGAGAGCACTGGTGAAGACTCCACTCTTTTCCTTGGAGATGGTCATTCTGGACACTTGTTAGATATTGTGTTCCAGCAAACCTTGTCTGGTTTATTATTAAAAAATAAGGTAAGAAAAAGGCAAGGCAAATATCATATATAATGACTTTTGAGGAATACAAACTTTACTTTTGTCAAAAGAAATATATAAGAATTTGATGGTGTCAAGCTGCGAACATTATTAAAAGTAGGGAATATAATATTACCCTGTTAAAGGTATCGACTCCAATATAGCTTGGAGCAAATTGGACTTCACCTTGGGTCAGCACTGCTAAGAACATGACCTGTTACAGTCTCTACCTTTAAATTTCAAGTGTATTTTGTTAACTCTGCAGATAAAGCTGCTAAACTAGAATGCTTTTGGATTTTATGAAGTATTTTTATATCTCATTCTTTTTGTCTGTTGCTCCAAGTGTTTATAGATTTTCAACAGGATAGTATTCTTTATACCATCTTCAACCATCATTTTTCCAATATGTTGCCAATGTTGTTTTTCTAGTTATTTCTCCTACAATTGCCTCAAGAAGATGTAGGAAAGGCAAAATAGAAAAATCAGACTCCAGATGCCAAAATAGTTTGTGAAAATGCATATGTCTGTTAAGCTCTATTGAGACAGCTTTTTGCTAGGTATATTTGCTGTACATTGTTAAATTTGACTCACTTGAAAATGAATCTTTTCAGACCCTTCAGGGTAAAAAAGGGGCAACTATGGCCCTATATCATGCTAGCTAATGTGAGAAAACAGGTCTTTCAAACCATAAAGATGTCTTGTTTCTAGAAAAGAGAAAAGCTGCTTCTCAGAGCTGCCATAGTACAATTTTTCTAATTGGTCTTTCTTAATCTCTAACAAAAATGAATGGAAATGAAATAGTATGCAGCACTATAAGGCATTACAGGCAGGAAAGATTACTCGTGATTTAGACATAATGTCACTTAGTATGAAGAAGTTGATTGACTACTTCCAAAATAATTTTTCTTGCTTGAATGCCTGAGGAAATATTGATTGCTTTAGAGTAATGTTTCATCCCACGACCTAATACGGCTATTGCTTTAGAGCCTTACTTCGAACAACCTGCTTTATTTGGGAATATGAAGAACAAACAGAAATTTCTAACTCACCAAGATCCCCCTATAAACCTAACCTCAACCATAATCCAATACCCATCACCTCTGAAAATTGAAAATTGTGTTGCAAAGGGGCTGTTATTAACATACTTCTTATGGGACATAACATCCCTTTCTACCATGGAGCATGGCAGTTGCAGGGTGGGAATAGTCTGGGCTATTTTCTTTGCTGAGATGTTGTGCCTCTCTTCCAGGGAGTGATGCATTGTTTCTTCCAACAAAGAACACCATAATTCCTCACTGGCTAAATGCCAACAGGACAGGATCAGTATTCTTAAGGTAATTCTTAGAGGGAAAATAAATTTTCAACTGTTTATGCCACCTATCATGTAAATCAGCCCATTTTTAAAATTTTTCAGTCTTGTAAAATGTATTATAGTTTAAATATCCAACAATTTATTTAGATTTCAGATCATGGAGTCATGTGATTCCTGGATTTAATTTATAAGAGGAAGCTGTGCTTTAGCAAAAATACCTGCTAATGTTGCAACTGCCAAGATACAGAAGTAGGAAACCCCAAAACAAAGATCCAACATTTATTTTAAACTAATTAATTAATTTTTATCGTGCCTGATTCATAAAACACGTTTTCGTTAGCTGGAAATGACGGTTCGTTCACATTGCAATTTGTAGTTTAAAGATGTTTCAGGACATGATGCAAACAGCATAACCCCCTCAAAAAACATGATCCAGCTCCAAATAGACTTGATGTGTTGGAAAGTGCTGATCTAGATTAAACCAAATCACTCTTGGACCTATTTGATTCTACTGAGGAAAAATAATAGCATCTGCTACAGTAATGATTAAACTAAAAATGTAAGTTCTAGGTGATCCTCTGTAGGGGCATAGATACTAGAGGTACATTTAATAAGCTTTTAATAAGTTTCTGGTGATGAGCAGGCTCAAAATTTCATCATCCAAATTGTTATGTTTGGATTAATTTTCAATTTTTAATCATCCCAAAAATTCAAGGAGTTTCAGACATTTAGCCTGAGTTTGTCATTAAACTGACAGATTCCCATTTAGCTGACAGATATCTCACTTAGGATTGTTACATAAGAAGACTGCTGTATAGCCCTGATGCCTTATTAAAAATCTGCCCATAGTGCTGTGTTTCAGTCTTCCATATGGATTTTGGCAAAGTTGTGCTTTACACAATAGTCTGTATTTCATGCCTTAACTGTTGAAGAACTACTCTCTTACTGCTCTTGTCCTCGATGAATTTCCCTTCAGAAACATATTGTTTAAAGAGGGTTTCTTCTGCTAAAATATCTTTTATTTCTGGCAGCTTACTCTGTCAGATCATTTTTTACTTCTGCGCTGTCAAGTGGGTTATAATGAGGTAGGTTGCATGAAATGATACAGAATAGAAATTCACAATCAGTCTGGCAAAATTATTCAGGTAGTGATGAAGGGTTGCAGGGGTAGATAGTGGACCAACAAAACAGAGATTATCATTATTGCATTATCTGTGTTTTTGTGCTGTATGTAATGTTTTCTCTTACCTTCCCTCTTGCGAATCATAAGGATTGTATTCGAGTATTCATGTTTATTTTGCTCAATAGACTTGTGAGTCAAAGTGTTTCTTAGAGGAGAAAGTTTGTTTATGGGGAAAGTTGGATTTGTACTTTGATACAGTATATTGCTTCAGGATCTTGAGAGCTAGTAACCTCTGCCCACATTCCTACTAGGAAAACTAAAATGAATCATCTGTCGTTATTGTCACAAGGTTGGATAAAATTATACTTTACCTGGAATTTGTGGTATATGCACCTTTGGGGCCCTTTTTACCTGCAGAATATTTTGTGATTCTTGAGCTTTAAAAAGACGAAAGGAGAAAGCTGAGGAATAGAAGCATGCCTACAAAGTTCAGAGCAGCCACTTCAGAACTCCCAGGAAAGGCCAAGCACATTATATGACATATAAAAGTCTTGTGGTACACGGTAATGAAGAGGACTAGCACTGTATCAAGTCCTTGAATGAATAGAAATGGCTGTCGGTTGCAAATGAACTACCTTCAAAAGCGTGAAACTTGCCTTAAGTAACATAGTAGACCACAGGCTAAGAGTGGCAATCTAGCAGGTAAAAGGAATTGCTTAGAGAGATATGTGGGATATAAGTTTGTATGAAAGAAAGCAGGAAGGGTGGATTCATGAAGCTATTGAATTAAGAAAATGGATAAATTCTCATCCAGTCTAGCATACTTACCACATAGAAATGCTGATGTTTTCAGGAAATTTTGATGAAGACGTTTTGCTGATCTGAATGCAAATTTGAGTATTTCAGACAGTTTTATGATATTAGAAGATGATAATTTTCAGAAGTGCTCAGTGCTACTGCCATTTGAAATTCAATCAAATCCCTGATGTTTCAGTGTGGTAGTACCCAAGCCTGCTGCACTGTAATTTTTTTGAGACCCACTAATACACAGAACAAGATGACTGTTCTCTCCTGATTTTGTTTGCTGACCTGAGGCATCAGTGGTTTTCTCAGGGCACAGTAGAACTCCTTGGTTTAAGAGTGTCTTTGGTCTTTGCCTTTTCAGCCTTGGAGGAAGAGTTGCTTATCAGTGAGCTCCTGGGCCACAGGGACCATCCCAGATCCCTGTGGGTGCATATCTGACTTGGACAGTAGTTTTCTGATAAAATCTGTTACCTTATTTTCCAGATGTCAAAAATGTTCCTGGTTTGATATGTGTTCAGAGAGGAGAAACAAGCAAAAAGCTGCTGAATGCCTGAAGTCTGGTAGATCTGATTTAGGCTCTATAAGACTCTGAGTGGCACAGTCAGCTCTAGCAGGTCCATCCTATTCAAAGACACAGCACCCACAGGAAAATGTTTGGAAAATTATATCTCCTACATGAATGGAACATATATCTCACATAAAATCCTGTACCACATCAAATTAGGCTGCTTCAGAGGAAGGCAAAGTACCTTCCTTCCTGTAGCAATTTTCTCCAGTTGAAGATATTCGGACCCTATATCCTAGTAACCAATCATGCTAATAATTTTACAATAAAATACAAGGGCTGCATATGAGGTGCTTTATCAAGTCAATTACTGAAAGCAAGGAGGTGAAATTTTTTCCCAAATGCTCCATAATATTTGCTGTGATTGGATTGTGGTAATAATGTATTTACAGTTACCTGTCTAATGCAGGATAAATAAAAGCAGAGTCAGAAGTTGACAAGAATACAGGATACCTAGTTAATGCATTTTTATGTAGGTGAAAGTACAGACAGAAATACACTAGTTATAAAAGCTGAAGTACTATTTATCAGAGCAATGTACTAGATTTAATGCATATAATAGATGATGTCAGGAAGAGGGCTCTTTTTCTCTGACCAAAAATTGTTTAGACGACCTACTGACAAACTGCAGCTGCAGAAACTTCATTTTCTGTTCATAAGGCCTTCTCTTTAATTTCAGGCTAAGAAGGAGATTACTTTTGTCTGCTGTTTAGCTAGAATTTCTTATGCAGTACTGTGCTTAGCAGCAGTTCCCATAGACTTTTCTGAGGTGCCTGCAGTCAATGATGGATGAAATTATCTCTGGGTGAAAGAAGAGGTGTATTACAGTTTATAAAATGGCATGGATTCTCATTAATTGCTTTCATGTCATCACTGTGCTCAGCGTGGTATAAATAGGTGCCTTGTTTCAAAAAAAGACAAGGTGTAACTTTATCTGTGAGTAACTTTACCTGCTTTCATGAGTTAGCAACTGGCTGTGCATCATGCCTTTTGACATTTATGTCTGTTCCACTGCTCTGCTTAAGAAGGTTTACCCAATAGCTTCCCAGAAAAACCATTTGACAGTACAGTGCAATGTACCTCCACCTCTGTGCTCATCATGCCTCTTTATGAGGCAAAGTGTTCTGTTCCTCAGTGTTCTGTTCCTCAGAGAGCACTTCTGAGGCCAAAATTTTTCTCTCCCATGTTAGACATGGTTTAATCACTGCATTTTTGCTACTAATACCTCTATTTTGGAATACCCAATTCACTGAACTAATTGCAGAGATATTTTTCCAGCTAACAGTAAAAGTGCATTATACAATATTCTTAGCATAAAATAGCTTACAACCCTCTTACATAGCCAAAGCAGATCGTTCTTTTGAATTTTTTCAGGACCACTGCAGCTCAACAGTTTTTGGGTCCAAGTTCCACTGGAGCGATGAACAAAACTAGTCTTGGATCAGGTCTGCAGTCTCTACTTTTGAAAGTTGAACTATACACCAATAAATTAACATCTCTAGCACTGAGGCTGACTGTCACAAAATAACTTTGTCCATACTCTTGATTTCTCTTAGTCTTCAAAATACAAAAGTTTTTTGTAGATTACAGCTTGGAATGTTTACTGGTCCATATTGATTCTTGGACTGTGTCCAGGATTTAGGGAAGGGCTAAATATCTTGAGTCTAAGCTGTGTCAGGCTATAATGCCATTGTAATAGTTTAGATAATTCTGTTTAATTGCCTAGGAATGTTTCTTCATACTGCTCACTAACCTGAGTCTGGTCTACCAGGACAGTTACATTTCTCATAACTGTTTATCAAAAAGCTGCAGGAGCTCGATTCTGTCACATTTCTGTTTCTTCTCCAATTTTCAGCTGTTTAAACTCAGCTAAGATAACAGCCTTGCTATTACTGCTCTTTTATTTCACAGAAATATGCTGTTGCACCTGTTTCCATTATGTCTGCACCTTAAATAATCCAGTAAGCTCTTCATCCACTCAAGAGTCACAATCACATTGTGTTTTGGGGCTGTTTCCATTTTATTTTTACCTTGCTGGTTTCACTTAACTTCAATGCAATATAATGGTTCAACTAAATTTTTTTTTCCAGAGTTCAATGTAGAAAGTATTCCTCAGTAGCTGCTTCTTTTACCTAACCAGCATTCATCAATTCTATGCAGCTGATTTTCCAGAAATAACATCAGTTTCATTTTTTGTGATTTCTATTCCTCTTTCCCCCACCTCCCCACCTGTATTTTTACACTTATCTGTTCTGCTCACTGCTTAGAACAAGTACAGTCTAAAATCAGTATGTTCTTCTTTTATTCCTTAGTGCATGGATTTGGAATTCTAACTTTAGATATCTAAGCTTGAATATTGTGTCACCACATATAAATACAGTCCATGCCTAGGAATAGGCTTGCACTAGGATTCACAACTTTGTAATTACTGGTGATAAGTAAATCCCATGAAACTTCATATGAATACTTTATTGGAAAAAAAAAAAAAAGCCATGAAGTTTATAAAGTATTTTTTAATGAAAATTTCAGGAATGCTTTCTCAACTTTTTGAATGGAGAATGTATTATTTTATCTACAATGTTGTTTAAGAGTTAAGGAGCTCTAGAATGTATGCTATGAGCTACACCATACTCTATGACAGTAACCTTGTAAATCCTTACATGGCCCATAAAAAATACCTTTTCTTGCACAGCAACTTATGAAGATTAGGGTCTAAATTTGATGTTCAATGTGCATTTACAGTCATTGCATTGGTCATTCAAGAATTTTGGCCATGTCAAAAACATGGCATCAACTATGCTAACTAAAACTGGTTTCAGCTGGGAATCTTCATTCGTTACAAGCTTTTGGCATCACTGAACACTGAATTTTGAGTTCTTCTCAGTTTCTCATTTTCACTTCAAATATATGGTTTGAGGATTGAACAGGAAAGAATGTTTACTGGAGAAGCTTCTACTTTTGAAAGGCAAAGGAAGAAGTGGTGAAGAATTAAGCAGCCAATATTGGAAGAGACCTCAAGAGTTTACCTGGTCCAACCTCTCATGGCAAGGGGAGTCTAGATGAGATTATCTAGCACCCTGTCCAATTACACCTTGAAAACCTCCAGTATCACTATGCCTAAAGTAATTCTGCAAAACTAACCCGAAAATTTTATTTTTAAAAATGCAGTGGATATTGCTCTAAGTTTTCTCTATTTAACAATTTATTTTTACAGACTTTTTAAAGTGGAAAATGAACTTCTATTTGTAGCAAAAAACCAAATTTTTATGGGTCTTGGACAACATTGTCAGAAAATACATAGTCTGTTTAAAGCTTGCACTCTAAAAAAAATTCATTCAACCAATGGGTATAAGCAAAAATACAGTCAAATACTCTAAGATGACTGCATTAGACAAAGCTGAATGAAACATAATTCATGGTATTTATCCTTGAGGTATAGAACCAGTGACTCACCTTTAATTAAAGAAAGAGAGGACCTAAATGTATTCATACATGTTAAAATAAACAGAAAGGGTAAAGCAAGGGGAAGGGAACGATGGAATTCTGCCTATTGTGCTTCTAAGGCTGTCTCTGTTTAGCTCAGATACATTGGTATTTCCTGTTCTGCCTTCCTTCCTAAAAGATCAAAGTCCTGTAAGGGGTACATCCCTATAGGTTCCAAGAAGTCGGTAGAGAAGGGGGAATTATAGAGTTTGCCTGCATCCACTATACAGACATGTGAGAGAGCAGTTTCACCTACTGTGGAAACTCCTGTTTGTTCCAATCTCTTTTAGTGCTAGTCATCAATAAACCAGGGTGCAGAGGGAAGTTGAGAAGATATAGAATATTTTTAATATTCGGATCCTGACATCAAAATAGGGGATTTGATTTTGGACCACTTTTAGGGAATAGTTCTAATCAATTATTATAGTTAGTTTTTGCATTCTACTGAAACTGAATGACAGGAACCGAGGAACTGGCAACAAGTCAAAGCTGAATGTACCTATTTGTTATTTGATAAAATGAATGAATGGTTTCCAGCACAGCTTCTGACCTTTTAAGAAAGGTCACTCACTCACTGAAAGGGAAATTGTCTTTCAATCAAGTCCTCTCCCAGCTTTGGCTTGATTTATGTCATATTGCAAGTATTATCTGAAAATGAAAAATAACATAATGCCATAAAGGTGTTATTGGAAAATGGAAAATAACACCACTTCCATTATAGCTGACATGAAGCCAAGCTGATCTGTGAATAAAAGTCTTGCAGAGGATCACAAGCTCACACTGTGTTGTTGCCACCAAAGACAGGTCTCAAGATAGCATCTCTATTTGTGGCTACTTTACTTTCAGTGAACTTGCAGAAAGTCTTTTGTGACTCTGGGAAAAATAAAGCGTCATTATTGGCCTAAATACAAGCTCAGAGTTGTGAAGATGCTTTTGGCAATGAGCTAAGCCCCAAAGGGATTTGAAATAGGGAAAAGGTGTTTACCATGTGATTAAATGAGAAGCCTTCCAAGGCGTAGAAGCCAGAATGGAGAAGGAAGTGCAGGTGAGATGGAAATAAAGGATTCAATTCTGTAAATTAGAGGTGGCTTGGCAGGTAAGGTGGCCTTTTTAATTAGCATGTTCTTTCTACTGCTAAATGTGTGAGCCTGGGAAAGCCAGTCAGTCTTTGGCTGTCTGTTTCCAGGTGTGTAATTATTTCACAAGGACAAAACCATGCCAGGTAATAGAATGCCCAGGAACTACAGAGGATTTGTAGGACCCCATAGAGGATGAGTTGGAAGAGCTATGACACACTGAGAGCAGAGAACCAGCAGGAAGATGCTGAGATAGGTTGTTCAGTATGAGAAGAATGAAACCCAAACACGTGTATACTCTGCTGCAGTGTATACACCACTACATCGTGAAAACGACTGGTATGATGTACCCAAACAGATTATTTTTTTAAAATTAGAAAATAGGTGTATCAGGGGCTAAAACTGCTGAACCATAATCTGAAATGGCCCTTTTTCAGAGCTGTTTGCTTTCTTAATTTCTTTTTTTAAAAGAGGTCAGATTGGAAAGAAACATCCCTATCAGTTTGAAGAAAATGCACTGTTTTGAGCAGTTTGCCATTCATTCAGCCTTGTGCCTGGGCAGTATGGTACCTGACGACAATATATTGTGTAGAAGAGTGCAAATGCATTCTCAGAACAAACTGCATCAGGCAAAACTTCACTAGAGAGTTACTAAAACATGCTCAGACTTCATTCCCCAAAGCACCTCTGTCAATCAGCTGGTGTCATCCAGTGACTCTCAAACACATTGACTGAATAAAATGCACAGTCTAATCACTGTTTGGAGATGTATACCCAGTCACTAACTCTTTATAATACACTCATGAATTTTATTAAGTGTTATTATTCACAGTCTAAGGCATAGGTTTTGACTGAAGTTTCCTAATTGGAACTCAAAGAGTTTTTGACTCTAAAATGTGGGATATTTTGATTATTCATTACTATAAAGCTAAGACAAAAAGTCTTACCTGTCAGCTTTCTGTCCATGTAATCATTACTAATTCTGTTTTACAGATGACACAAAATGTCTGGCTCATGTTTATAGACTGCCTTGTAATTTGTTGCTCCAATATTCTCTTCAGCAATAAACATGATTATCAATTTAAGATCTGTCAGCAAGCTGCTGTAAGACAGTTTGAGTGCCCCTAGAATTGCACGATCCTCTCTTTTTTCTCTGAAACACAAGGCAGAAAAAGGTGCAGAATGAAAGGTCTACATGTAGCTTCTTGTATGACAATGAAGTACCAGCAGTAAAGTAAAACTCCTTTAATTTGTGGATTTGGAAGAAAAGAAAGGAGCCTACCATGATTAAAATCACTGTCAAATACACAACTTGTCTTTCTCCCACAATTTATTCAGAAGAAATTTTCAGTGTGTCTGAGAATATGATTGAAACTGATGAGCAAGAGTGGCTCTATACTGAAAAACAGATTACTGACACTTAGCTTCAAACATGGGTTTGGCTTCCTACACACTACTTGTACAGATGCTGATAGGGAATCTGACATGGGGCTGATGTCTATGCAGCCACCAAAGGAGATAAGAGACCAAAGTATAGTGAATTTGGCATCTGAATTAGAATTCATCAGAAGTAGTGCAGTATTTGAAAATTTTACCTGACCGAATTGTTGCTTTACAAACCAAACAATAGAAGAAAGATTTCCATGAATGTGCTATGTACATAGATGGCAAGACTTCTTGTCTTCTTATTCAATGTCTTCCTGACTGGCAGGAATAGAGGAAGCAACTATGCAGCTGGAAGGAAAATATAATTTTCTTTATCTTCTGTAATTACACTTCAAGGGATTTTCTTATTTACTAGTACAGAAAGAGTCTGAGAGCAAGGTCTTGTTTGCTAAGATACTAATTTTAAACATCAGAGTAACCTAAACTGAATGTTATGTTTGGATTGTATGTATTAAATGACAGCATGGGAAGAACTAGTTATAGGTTATTTAGATGGGGATTGTTTTTGCTAGTTCATTGCAAAATTTTGCCAAAAGTAGCCCAACATGTTCCCTGTTTGCATCTAGATATTTTCAGGCTTTACTTTTGCAAATTAAATGGATGCATGGGAATACTAGCTTTGACATAACCCTTAAAATCAGAAGGTACAAGTAATACTTTACACAGAATAAAAGTGGATTTAGCTGCTCAGATATCGAATTCAATGTTGAAACTAAGATATTTGCAGTTCTGTCTTGTGTGCCACACGTTGTTGACTCAGAGATAAAATGGAAGCTGTGTTCTGTCCTGAGCATAAAAGCTGAGTCTGTACACGAGTGGAACAATTTCTGCTTTGCACAGATTGACACAAGACAGCATTTGTAGTCTCTCTTCACTGTAGTGATTGCTAGAAGTCGGGAGGTTTAGGAAGGAATTTTTCCACTAGAACCTATCCTGGCACTGGAAAAACGTCCCTGCAGAAACCACAACAGCATGTTGAAGAGACAGACTCTTTCTGTGTAAGGCTTTGTGCCACTGCAGTGAATAGCTTATATTTAATGTTCTCCTTGAAGACATTTCTTTGACCTAACTGGGCCTTAGTTGTACTGGACAAGAGTAGTGTAGATTTGTGACACTGGGCTCCAGTTCTTTGGTATTTAATCACTAAAGATGCTAAAATCACTTTGCAGGGATAATTTTTGGTCCTCATTCTTACCAATAAAATTTCAAAAATACTGTCTGGGAATGTTTTATACAGAGATATAACTGCATAAATTTCAAGCTTTAATTTCATGGGAAAGGCCTTCCATGGATAAAGTCAATGGCTATAGCCGACAGAAAACCCAGATGCTTTTCCTTCCCCCTCCAAACCTCTTCCTTCAAAAATTACTGAGGGAGAAGGGGATATAAATGAAAAGGATCATCACATTGGCCTGAATTCCAGTTTTGGGGGGTTTGTTTTGTAAGATTTGAGAGGCCTTTCTGTTTAAAGAGCAAAGAAAGAATTTCAAGTGGGGAAAACCTTATAATTCTAATAATGTTGACATTCTAGGCTATCTAATTAATGCTGTATTATGCCTGGGCTGAATGGTCAACTTTAAGTTAACCAAAAAGATCAGGAGCTATTGAAATGCAAATGTTTAGTTCTTCAGTAGGGAGCAGGAAAGGTAGGAGACATTTACACACCACAGGAGCCTTGCAAAGAGACATCTATTCAGAGCTCTGTGCTGGGGGACTGTGTTAGTGTTCTGTTTGCTGTGCATGGCTCAGAGCTACAGCAGCGAGAGCTGGTTGTTAGCTGAAGTGAGGAGGATCCTCTCCTGGGAGCAGGCAGTGCGACAGCAGAGCACTCCAGAAGGGTCTGGGCAGCCAGCAGCATGAAGGCACATCACCACAGCAGTGGTAGCAGCCTCAGTTAAGCTTTGTTGACAGGCAAGACCTGACAGTCCTCAGCCATGAAGCAGAGTTTACCCAAGACTGAAAGCAAGCAGCTGGCCTTGGTAAAGTGTAATTAGCACTGGTTACACTGTAGAACAACCATCCCCCAGTAATCTACTCTATGAGGCTGTCTTACCTTCATTTAGTAAGATTAATAATAATTGTGAAGGCAATTGATTCATGTTTGCAAAGAACCAGGTGACTCATTAAACACCAAGTTTATCTTTTTCTCACTCACTGAGAAGGACAAAATATTATTGCATGCCTTTACATCTGAACTTAGGCCCTCTTCTTCTAGTTAAGACTTCTTATAAGTTACGTCTCCCATGTTTGTCCCAATCAAGCACCAGTGGCTGTGCAGCTTGCTGGCAGGTTGGTATAGCTACCCATTCAAAACACTGAGGTGTCTTGGATTCGTTCAAAAGACTTTCAAAATAAAGAGCAAAATAATGCTATTTTAGTTAATACAGGTGTTTTATTGAAATGCTTTCTTTACAGGCTCCTATAAGGGAAAAGGGACGAACAGACTCATAGGAATGGTAAAAGAGGAAGTGCTCCATCAATCCTTTTCTGTGGGAGCCAGTGAATATGCCAATCAGGGAACAAGAGAGTCCCCTAAAGACCCCAAGAGATCTTCTCAGGTCAGGGTGAAGCCTCCCAAGATGCTTTGTTCTACCATGCCAGTGTACCCCAGTTCTGTTTCCCTGACTGGCCCGTTGATTTCCCTGCCCCTTTTTCCCTTATATGTCAAGGTCCTGCCCATGTACCACCCCTGTGCCCTGAAACCATTAGCCCTTGTGCTCTCTTCGCCCCCCTCATCCCCATATAAAATCCCAAGCTGCATGCTGTATGAGTTCTCTGCCTTGAGGTGGCCGTGTGAATAAAGATTCTGTGAGGACCCCATGTGGGGAGCCTTCTCGCCTCCTTTATGGCCACCGTGGTGTGGGACAGACAGCCAGCCGGAGCAGTGCGGGGCTGCCAGGAAGGGCTATGGGAAGCAGAGCAGCTCCTCTCCCCAAGAAAGCTTCGTTGCACTCTCCGGGAAGGTCTGCGGCTGCCACACCATCACAAGAAACTACACACCGCAACACTTTTCCCTACTAACTGCCCTGGAACTTAGGTTGTAAGGCATAAGGTAACTGATGGCAAGTCTTTCGTCTTACGTTAGGTGTCCAGAATTCTCTCAAAGTTCCCTAACAACCTGTTTTTTAGAATTTGGTTGCCCTTGATCTTTACTTTTAATGCTGTTCCCATGTCCTCTAGGTTGAGGACGAATCCCACCTTTTGTGGTATGTAGGCTGATGGTGAGTAGTATCACAGTTCTGAGGTGGATTGGCAGCTCTGCAGTTGCAAAGTGTAGTGCTGAGATGTTCTTAAGAAAATGAAAATGAGTCTCTAGCCTAGTGAATTGCGCTTTCCCCAGGGGAACAAATGATTTTGGTTTCTGTTGCTGATTACAAAAGCAAGGAAATGTTTTTCAGAAGTGGAAAAAGACCAGAAAGAAGGATTGCAGACATACCCCCAAATAACTACTAATTTTCATCCTACTTACAGAAATACAGCAGTTAGGAGATGTGAGTTCATTTTCCTGTATCACCGAGGGAAACTGTGTGTCCCATTCCCCACCTGAGCTGCAAAGGAAGGAAAAATTGTTCTTCCTTTCTCTAGGGATGTCAGCTCTCTTAGTAGAAGTGATGTTTTTAATTTAAACTGAATTGGAATATTTCCAGGGTAACTGCATCATTAGTTGAGGATGCTGCTTTCCATAAACAAATACAGCAAGTGCCTGAGACTGAAAACACTGCTATCCCCAGTGTTATCAGCTTGTTCTCAAGAGTGCATGTTTGTAACAAAGATTTCAACTTGTTCATCTAAGCAACGGGAGAGCTGTACCAGTGAACTGGATGCTGAAAGGAGAAGAATGCCTGATCTTCATCCCATCTTCAGCAATGAGGTAAGAGGTACGACAGGATGGAAGGTGGAGATGCAACATGTGGATCATGCTGTATGGAGAAGTTGCCTTGCAGACATTTGTGATGAGCTAACTGTTCCAGCCAGGCACTCTTGGATGTGCAGCCTTCCAGCTCGGTGAGGAGAGGAGCTGATAGCCCTTCTTACAGACTGGATGAAGAGTCTGGATTTCACTGTTTGCAGCTGGAGTGCTCCAAGCTGGCTAATCCACTGCTGCTTTCCCTTGGCTCAGAGCTGACAGGAGGTATCTGGTGCTGTAACCTGACTGGATCAGTGGAATTTTCTTCAAATATGAATTTATACACAATTGATTATAAAAATGTATATGTGCAACTTGTCCTTTTCTGGCTAGCAAAGTAAAAGAGCCATTGCTCTGAATTCTTGTATTTCCAACGGAATATCACTTCGACTACTAAATTAAAACAACACTGCTGGTATATGAGTGTTATTCTCATCAGCTGTTTAAAGGTTTCTGTTATTCACTGCTTCCCAGTAGAGGGGTCATTAAAACCTTGACTCTCTAGTGTTTAATTAACTTATGCTTCCTTTTTCATTTAAGGCCGTGTATTTCAACACTAGCAGCAAGTGATAGGTTTGCCTTTACACAGTATCATTAGAGAATAAATTGCACCATGTACTTTCCTCAGTCCTAATAGTCTGGAATCTTTCAGCTGAATTAACTTGAGTGTAATTGTAGTGCTGTGGCAGAAACATTACAAAAACCAGAAGTTTTATGTAGACATTTATTTTGAAGAAAAATTCTGGGTTTTTATATGTCATTTTTAGGTAGAAAACTGGTGGTGGCAGAATATAGCCTTTAATCTAATGCACTGTAGCCTAAACAATATCTGCTTAAAAACTAGAATTTGTTGGCTGGAAATCTTCATGGGCAAAACTGGTTCATTGGCTCTTCTGAGAGTTAATCAAGCTTTCAACTGTTTGTAATGAGAAGATAGGATTAAACTTTGGCTAAATGTTAGATGCTAGTTATTAGACTCAATCTCAGGAAGCAAAACACTCCTAAGAACAATCTTACATTTAAAAAGAGTTCTGGTAAAGTTGCAAAATATTGACAGCTCTTGAACAGTGGTTTTAAATTTGGTAGCAGCACTTTTTTTGTCAGAATGTGTGCTTTTCAGTGCCTGAAATGCTGCAGAAATTTAGCCAAGGCAGAATCTTAAAGTAGCTGAAGTTAGCATAGGCTCAAGTGAGACCAGTTTTACTGGCTGATTTGTCAAATTATTCCCTCATGATCGAACTGAGTCAGGCTCATTTTACAAAAATGTGAACTTGATCTGCAATAACTGTTCTGGACCAGGATAAGCATGGACACTAAAGCACGGAGCAGGGAAGCTGTCTTTTTCTCATATTCAGTAACATCTGTGCCCATATCTGGTGAAAGGGAAGGAGGAAGAATACCTGATGCAAAAGCTGCATTGCAAAATGGAAAGATGGGGACAAGGATTCTGATGAAAGTCAGATGATGAAGAAATTAAGTGAAATGGGAGTAAAGTGAAGTTTAAAAGATTAAAATGAAGAAGCAGATAGGCAGGGATTACATAAAGAATTAAGGGCACATATCTAAGGATGGCTAAGAAAGTGTTGTTTACACATGGAGGGAGTGGGACATGGTATAACTGCTGGTGAAAGAAGGCTGATGTAGCAAAGAGAATCTTGAAGAAAAGATTTTTGAATATTTTGTACATCAAAATAGGAGATACTGGTATAATAAAGCGAAATTTCCCTGCTTATTCTATCATGTCTCACTTGAGCTATCAGAACTTGAAGAGCATTTAGAATTGTATTGTGGAGGTGCACCTGGTGGGGGAAGGGCCCTGGGAGGTGAGGCATGGTCTGTGGGGTTTCCAGGCTCCCTGAAATTATCTGATCGCCTATTGGCCCTTGGTGTCCCCCTGCCCCAAAAACTGTGGTTGTCCCATGATTCCTGGGTCTTTGGTGGTCAGTCTGTGCCTGACCTGGCTGCCATGCGGTCAGAGAAATAAAAGCATCTGTGAACATCTATCAAAAATATTGTTCCTGATTCTTTCTACGGACAAAGCTGCCTTCAGAGAAGGTTGCAGGCTTTCCCCATTGCAACATTGTATAGCCCTCTAGGTTCAGCTTTCACTGATTTCAGCCACATCTACAACATTCAAATACACCTGTAAATCCAACCCTATGGTGTCCATCTAGATAATAGAAAATGAGGAACGTAGAGGTCCTATGTTTTATGTGTTATGACACAGGCTTTAATGACATGACTACACATAATTTATTTGTACCAGAAAACATAGTTGTGTAAGTACAGGAAATTTCTCATAATTTCTGCTGGACTTTGTGGGTTTGGTGTTCATTCCCCTATTTACTTGGCCACTGTAATCTCCACTACACCACTGTGCTTCTGCTATATTTGTATAAAAGGACTATATCCACAGTACATAGCCAAAGAAGTAAATTCTGGATCTCATGTCACAAGCTGCCTCTTGGAGAAGCCTCCCTTTCCTCCATGGCAATATCCACAGAAGGGGACAAATTCTTTCTTTAAACACAGAATTTCCTCCTGGCATGAGCAGGAATCCTGGGATGAGAGAGCTCAGCTTCCCATAGAGAAGGGACTTGTTTTCCCTCTGTCTGAGCAAAAGTCAGGCATACCTGACAGCCTCTCAGTGGCATGGCAGAGAAGATAAGAGACTTTCTCTAATCAGGCCTTGATGCTAGTGTTTCTATTTTTGAAACAGGCTTATTCCAGTTCTTGATCTTAAATCAAAACAAAGCTGGGGTTCTGTGAAGCTAAATGGATTATATTGTCACAACCTCCTGTTCTAGCAGCATAACTCCTTGAATAGGTTTTCATTATTTGATCCAAGATAATGACATCAGCTTATTACTCCAGTGTAGCAGTTCTTCATGTCTCTAACTTAAATCTTTAACATTTCCAAAGGGCACTTAAACCATTTGGTTTGCAATAATTTTTTTTTATCTAGACTCTTATAGATAACATTTTTATTTTTCCCTGAGAACAGTATAGAATCATAATTCCAGAAGCTAATAATCACTGAAGGCTTTAACCACATTTATGCTTTAGAACATTAGTTATTTCTTTCTCAGTTTCTCAGATTTCTCACTGACACTTCTGGGCCACATTAAACTGATTTTTTTAACCTGCACCTTTTTCCCAAGCTTTCATTTATCATTTTGAAAATCCTATAATTAAAGTAAATCCTGGTTCTTTGCCCAGTATTTTCTCCAGCATAATGATTTGGATTTGTAAAATTGCAGTGAGCAAGTTAAACATCACAAGTAGGGCAGTGGAGAAAATGGCTTGATATATGTCAGTTCTTCTTCCCTACACTTCCCCCAGAAGAAATGATGTGACTTTCACAAAACTATACTATGGCCTGAATTATTTGCTCTCTTTGTTTTGCTAGCTATTGGGCAATTTCAATTGATTAAATTAACTTGTTTTTATGTGAGCTTTGTTTCTTCCTGTGCTGAGTAAATTCAAAATGATTCAGACTAGCTCAGTGTGTTTTTGGCAAAGTGTTAGATTATATTATTTTTAAAAAGAGAGAGAGAAGTTTTTATTTCAACCTCTTCGCATTTCGAGCTGTATAATTGATTCTAGTCTCTGATTTGGAGTATCTAAGGTCACTTGGTCTGTTCAGCCTGGAGAAGAGGAGCCTGAGGGGAGACCTCATTGCAGTTACAAACTTCCTCGTAAGGGGAAGAGTGCGGGCAGGCGCTGATCTCTTCTCTGTGGTGACCAGTGGCAGGACCTGAGGGAACAGCCTGGAGTTGTGTCAGGGGAGGTTTAGGTTGGATATCAGACAAAAGTTCTTCACCCGGGGTGTGGTTGGACACTGGAACAGGTTCCCCAGGGAAATGGTCACAGCACCAAGCCTGACAGAGTTGAAGTGTTTGGGCAATACTCTTAAGCACATGGTGTGACTCTTGTGGATGGTCCTGTACAGGGCCAGGAGTTGGACTCAATGATCCTTGTGGGTCCCTTCCAACTCAGCATATTCTGTGATTCTGTGATCAGAGTTTATTTTTGTTGTGGTATTTGATTGCAGTTGCCAGAAAATCAGCCATGTTCCTTGTTTCCTCCTTTTCTGTGTAGTCACTGAAGTTGAATGGTTTAGAAATGTTCCCATATCCAGACTGAAATTTTTCCCCTACATACTTTTTTCTCAGAAAATTTTATGCATGATAAAAGATAAGAAGGAAATAGGACTTATTTTATTTTGGGTGGGATTTTTTCCAACTCTCTCAATAAACTCACCATAGTGCTTGTGACTTTTATTTTGTTTTTTCTACACTAATGACAGGAGAACTGATTCCCACCAGCAACATCCATCACCTATTTTTGTGTTAAACCTTACTGACACAGGAAGAAACATATATTCTGTTGTCAGTAGGGAAGCATCCATAACTTTGTTTCCAACTCTTCTCAGATCAAGTTTGAGATTTTTAAAGGCATAATAGATGTAAGTCATGTCTTAGGGATCAGGGGTTTTTGTGATATGTAACTGTGATGCTCTTGCATCCTATCTAGAGCCTTTACTGCTAGACCACTTCCCTGCAACCTTTCCCTGCAGTTTTCTCATGAGTGATAGGAGTAAGTCCTGATCTCCAAATTACTTTTGCATTGTTTTGTCCTATTATATAGGTCTCTTCAGCATCTATATGGTTAAAGATAGCTGTAAATAAAGACAAACACTCTGCCCATCCTTAAAAAATATTTTCTCTCTTTGTATCTTTGTGAAACTGGCAAATATATCATTATACTGGCTGTTGATGTCAGAAAACTGCAACACAAATTAAGTGACTTTCTCTAGACTCTACTGAGGAGATAAGAATTGGGCAACAATGTCCACAGTCCTGTCCATTTGCCACAAGTAAGATGGATTGTGGAAAGTGAAGTGTGAAAGTTGCTGGGGTTTTACATTACACTTGAACTGAGGTGTAGGGAGTTGGTGGAATATGTGGTAAGCTGATAGGCTCTGCCTTTATTCAAACAATACCCATTGCATCCATGTGACTTAGATTCTTACTTACTGTTAAAAAAGACACTTTAAATACAAATTGAGATGCTCCTCCTACTCTTCCTTCCTCATTTCTTTAGAAGAAAATTCTAAACCTTTAAAGTTCCTCGAAGAGTTCATTGGCAGTGTGCTGGTATGATCTTAAATGTCTCCAAAAGTGTACACCTTTCTCACGCAGGAGGAGTGAGTACAAACTGACTCAAACAGCTACCAGTTGGGCTTTATTTTTAAAACTGTGATATCTACCAGATTTATCGTACAAATGTTCACACACAAATCTTTCTGAGATTAGTGGTGTCTTTAGCATTTCAAAATCTATATACTGTCTTTACAAAATCTTTTGAAGGAAAAACCTCATTAAACCCCAAAATGGACAAACTGCATTTGTCTTTTATTAATATTCATGATGTTTTCCAGAAGCAACATGAAAATTTTTTCTTTATGGTATTTAAAGAGAATATTATTATCTCAAGAATGATTCACAAACATATGAAGTTTTTTCTTTTGCCAAGAAAGCTAATATGCCTCTGTCAGAATTTTAATCTTCTTATACTCTCTGTTTATTGTAATAAGTGATGTTGTATCTTGTACACATTTTGCAAAATGATAGAATCACTGAATAGGAAAATTAGCCTCAATTCCTAGTACTAAATGACATTCAAATGTTTATCTGTGGGGGACAATTAAGGACTTTCAAGCTAATACTCCAAGGCAAGTTGTGAGGGACGCTGACTTGGTTTTGGTTGTGAAGAAATATGTCTCCACTGCTTTCTTCCCTGAAGCTGCATGTTGCGATGGTACACCCTCTCCCTGTCCCACCTCTCAGGCTGCACTGTGATTTCAGAAATGCTCAGCACCCGGGCTAAGCTCCTCTTAAGTTTACCAGAAACACTGTCTGTTCCCAGGGACCTATACTGGCTTACAACCTCCTGGTTTTATAATGGAAAGCCTTGGAAATTTATTTTTCTTGCCCAGATTCCAAGTGGAACACCATTTTTGCTATTGAACTTTCAAAGAAAGTCACCATCTCAAACTGCAGCCAGGATGGAAGATTACTATGGCCAAAGCCAATTGCCTTGTGACCCTGTAAACAGAAGTCCTAAATGAGACCCTTTGAGCTCTCCTGGACGGTGGCAGGCATTGACCAGCAATCTCCCTCTGAGAGGAATGTCTCTCAGAGCTGGTGAATTCACAAGTTTACTATACTTGGAGGGCAGATGATGAACACCAGCAATGGAGCCTGGGCTGATACCCTAACTCCTCAAGGCTCACCCTTTGTCCATTGAGAAGATGCAAAAGAATTTTCACTAAATGTACTTTGCTGAATTCAAGGGGAATTTTTCACAGGTATACACCTTGTACATGCTCCTTTGTGTCTGTGTGTGTGCGAGTGCAGATATGCTATAACAAATATACTATGAATGTTGCTCTCTTAGATTCTTAAGTATGTTGGGTTTGTAAGTAAGGTAGGGCTGTAAGTGAGTTACTGTTGTGCTTACTGTATATTCTATAGAATCTTTTGTTAAGGCTATTGACTGAGTGACCTTAAGTTTAAATTATTTTAAAAACTTCAGCCCAAACCATTGGTCAAGCCCAGGGCTAAATTTGGAGGGGTCCACTCTGAACCTTGTGAATTCAAGTTCCTTATTTCTTTTTATCGTTACCCTTTCCTATCTTTACCCTTTTCCCACCCTCAGCCTCCATGTAGATAATTTTAGGCCGATTTTAATTTTAGATTGATTGATTTTAGATTGTAGTCTGATTTTGTTCTGTGTGCCTTAACCACAGCAGTAGAGTGAACCTTGCCAACAAACTTTGTCATGGTTTCCATTCAGTATTAAACCTACTTTTGCAAATACCTTTGCCAGTGTCTCATTTGCTGGCCATTGCTGTCATTTCATGTCATTAGACAAAGAAGGATATTGATTAGGGGCAGGAGAGTCTAACCCCTCATGTCAAGTTCAATTTTTATTGTAGTGACATCTGGAAAGCACCTGGTTTGTAGAATGCCAGAAAACAAATCTGTGTTACTTTGGACTGAGGAATGCAGAACATTGCAAAAAAGAGGCAGTGTTTTGAGAACACTCCTGCAGCATCCCCTCCTTCTTATAGCAATCAGGGTAAATTTTCACTTGATTGGAGTTGTAGCAGAATGACATGAGCAAGGGACCTGCACAAACAACTTGGATTCAGGTTTCATTATCCTGAGCTCCACACTCAAGAGAGATGATAAGGATTTATTTGAGAGGGGCCTTTAAAATCTCAGTGGGAATTTTGTCTGAATGAGAGCTAGGGGAAACTTCAGCAGTGGGCTGGGACATAAGAATGTAAATAAGGAATGTAAATAAGTCCCCAGACTGAGAAGGAAGTGTGTGCCTGTCAGACACTAAAATAACAGTTGCTTAGAGCCAACTGAACCTCTGTTTATGACACAAAGATTAATAATGTGAGTGGCAACCAAGGGTGAAGTGATTCAGAAATCTAGTTTTCAATTTTTAGAAATATGGAACAGGCTGGGTTTCATAGCAGCAGATGTAAGAGGGGAGGAGGAAGGGGCAGGGCTGTGAAGGAGGTACAAGATGCTTTTTAGATTGTATGAAAAGCATTTGGCTGTGAACGAAAGAATGGCATTTAAATTCTTTTTCGCCTTGAAGAAAATCAGGAATCTGTAGAATTAAAACTCATGTAAGGGCAGTTCATATGGCATGAGGCCAAAAGCAGCTATGTGAATGTGTTAAATAAGCATCCTTTGTAGCCCATCTGTGAGGACATATGGACTCTGCAGCTTCCCAGCAGCCCTGGCAGGTCCTGTGCAGTGTGAAAGGAGGGAATGAGGCAGCAGGAAGATGAAGTGACACTGGTCAGCTGAAGGTCTTGTTACTTGAATCATAATTTAGGATGGTTACAGCCTGTATGATGGAGTCAAATCACTAACAAAGATGCACATTACTCAGAGGGACAAAGAGTCTCTTGTGGTGCTTGGAGATCCCGCTGGAATTTTCAGTTGTTTAAGGTATCACTAACCTAAATGTGGTCATGACCAGTCAGGGTTTCTTTTCCATCATGAGTTTTCCTTTAACCCCTTTCTTTTTCACTAGCAGGAAGGTGATTCCTTATCCCATGGGAAACCTTATTAAGGGAATTGCTTTGGGCTTGATCCTCATGAGGTGGCAATGGCCATGCTGGATGCCTGGGCGCTGCCAAAACTTGAACATGTTGTTTTTGGAAACACAAGCTCCTACCATCGTTATGACAGATGTGTCCCTTGCTAGACTAAACACAGAGACATCTTCATAAATAAGTTTTAAAGATTTTCAACTTTTCAGTCACAATCTTTAGTTTTTTTGTACTTATGTTCACACAGACACACCTGTTTTCTGGGGTAATCCTTTCAACAGACGTTCAAAACTTCTCACTTTGTGTCTTATTCTGAGAGAAACTAATCAAGTAGTCAAGTAGTGATGGCACACTCTGCCTAGTGGCACCTTGGCACTGGCATTTGAAAACTGGATTTCCAACTCTAATAGAAAGTGTTCATGCAGAATTCACCCTTAAAGTGAAATCTGAGTGCAAGCCAAAACCTGAAGACCCAAACTAAGTCTTCAAGTTTGAAGCTGCCACTGATACTTTTCCTAAGTATGTCTTTGTGATGGCTCTTAGTAAATTTAAAGAAACTGTATTTTTAATCTCTGAATTGTTGAGTTTTAAGTAAAAGCTTTGTATGAGAACTGTCCCAGAGCAGAATTTGAGAAATTCAGGGTTTTGACAACTTCTAGCACCTTATGGAAATACATCACTGCATGTCAAATTTGTTTCTCAAAAGCAGAGAATAGTTCCTTGGATATGTTTTCTTTCAAAAAGCACCAGGGATCTGATCAAATATTCAGTTATCTTCTTCACAGTGCTCAGGGCTGAAAATTCTTAGGTAGGGGCACCATGTACAGAAAGTTCATTTCAGTGGTCAGCACGTATTGTGGATTACCTCTGGGTTTTTGAAAAAGTGACAGGAAGCCAAAGAAATTGCAGGATGTGCAGCATGGAAAAGGTTCTTCAACAACTTTAGGTTCCCTCTACAGAATAAAATCTATAGACGGCTGTCAGAGCCGACCAGTCACAAATTCCCTACCTACTCATTCAAACAGTTTTTCCTATCTCTCTTCTTTCTACCAGATGCTTCACATGTGGATAAGAGTAGGGGAAAGATGAACTCTGAAGGTCATCCAATTCAGAGTAGCCTATTCCCAGGCAAGGTTCTAGGCTCCATTCCAGTAAAGCTAGAGCTCCAAAATGGCACAGGTTCAGATTTCCAGTGCTGAGCACTGAAAGCTGGGGCCAGATGTGACACACTAAGCACCCCCTGGCTTCCAGCTGCAACATTCATGGCTGCACCTCTCAAAGGCTTTTCTCAAAGGCTTTTTTTTTTAAAACTCATTTCTTTCTTTTCTAAAAACAATGTCTATATCCTTAAAGTCCAGGGTTTTTTTTTTAAGAGATCTAAAAATATGTTTACCTGTCAGATGATCTGAAAATGACTCAAGAAGGCAATGCTCATCATCTAAACTGGAGAAAAACATGGCAAGAAGCTCTTGCTATGCAGGGGAAGAGAGGATGAGTCTGTTTTCCAGTTGATTAAATATTTGATTAATTTATATTTTAAACACTGTATCATTGGGATTTCCTGGGGACTTTTTCCCACTCTGGTCATTTTATTGCTTTTTCAAACAACCAAATATGTAACATTTTTTTCTAATACGTCAAGCATGAGCATACTCTTCTTGCCACTCCTGATACTGTATTGCTATGCTGCTGTGAAGCAATCAATTCAAATCATTACAAAGAAACCAACTTGGAGGAACTTGTGAGCTTTTTTTTTTTTTTTTTAAAAAAAGATTTAAGTGAATAAGTGCTATACATAGTCTCTTGTCCCAAGGGGCGTTCGAAGAGAGAGTGAGTGCATAAATTCTATCTGGAAGACAGTTACTCAGAATCAGATAACATGCAGATTACAGATTTTAAATGGAAAACTTTACCAAGGGTGCTGCTGTGTAGTTCTGCCAATAAAAGCCCTAATTGATCCTGGGGAAATTCTACCTTTTTGTGAATAGAAGCAGAATGGAGAATAAGTGCATAGAAGGGAGAACACAGGTTTTTTTCATTTCCTCAGCCTTTTCCCCTGTTTATTTCCTAAGTTTTTATTTCTTCCCCTCAGCAAGTGTTTTACACACAGACAAAAATTTTGGAGTTGGGGCAAATTCACTCCTTAGTTTTTTTCTTGTCCCAATTTTGCTGAAGGGTTTTGAGGGTGGTTTTTTTTTTTCTTGTGTGTTTGGAGATGGTCTGTTTGTTTTGGTTGGTTGGTTGGGTTTTTTTGGGAGGGAGGGGCTTATTTGTTTGGTTTGGCCGTTTTGTTTGGATTTTTTTGGGAGGGAGTTGTTTTGGGGGTTTTTTTTTGTTTGTTTGTTTTTTTGGGGTTTTTTTGGGGTTTTTTTGTAAATAAGAAATCAGGATTTTGTTTTGTGGTTATTCAGAAAGGTTCCAAGGTTACTTATGTAGACATTGGAAAGATGTTCTTTGAGGGACTAATTCAGAGCATCTAAAGATTCCACAGATTCATCTACAAGCCCAAAAAGGTTTGAATCCAGCCCACTCTTCTGTCTCTCTTGACCAGAGGACAGAGATTGGCTTCTGTACAGTAAAGTATGAATTTCTGAGTATTCACAGACATGGAACTGGTGCTGAGAGCTGGTTGCATTGTACCTGTCATCATTCAGAGGTAATTGCACTTTTAGAGAAATAGAGAAATTTCAGATAAATTACACGAATACAAGAGGAAGATCAGGAAGATTCACCAGTAGCCATCCACGGCTGTGGCCATGCAGGTGTTGCCTGCATGAGAGTGGGAGTGACAGCCAGCAGTGGCCTGACCACAAGCACCCATCCTCCTTCATTAACACAGGTCTTTCTGGAGTATGTTCCCTCCATGGAGAATTTAAATTTTTCATGTTTTAATAGTGCTCACCTTTGGAAGCGGCTTTCAGCTCTAAGGATCCAGTGGCCAGTGGGAAAGGCAGGTCAGCTGTCTGGGTTTTTCTTTCCCTGCTCTCCACGGATGGCAGGACACACTTTTTCCTCAGTTCACTTCAAGTTTACTTCAAGTTTTTCTCCTTGAAACCATGAGAAACAAATCTACAATTTTTTTTTCCTTAATGGAAGTTAAAGTATCCATGTTTTCAAAAAGAAAAGACCAAAGCTCTGGGACAACCAGGACACAGATCAGTGAAGAAAGTTTGTCAGATCCAATATTTCTTAATAATATCCTAATAACGAGAAAAAAGGTGAGATTGTAGCTAGTTCTCTGGTATAAAAATGTCAGAGAGAAAAGAGACAGAAAGGGTACCTAACCATGAAGAGAGTAAGAACACTTTGCTGGGACATAGACAGATAATAAAAGTTTTTAAAAATAATTTTACACAGCAGCTTAAACCACATTCATACTGATTTCACAAACCAGAAAAATTAGTCAGAGATAACACTTTCCTTAATTTTAACTTCAAATATAGAGATTATGAAGTGATTATGAAGTTTAAATATTTTTATGATCAGAAATGGGTATTTTAAAACCCAAAATATGTATTTTGGATTTTTGCAGATGCTGGGGTTTTTTGGTGGTGGTGTTTTTTTTTGTTTTTTTTTTTTTGGTCCTGAGGGGGATGTAGTCTGTCAATGTGGCTAGATTTGGCATATCATCTTAATGGTGCATCAAGGGACCTATAAGGTGCATTGTACCAAAGATTTACATTCTCTGTGCCTGCTGTGAATTCTCTGCTGTCTGCCCTTTGGGCATGAGATAAACAGCATTTACTTCAGACAGTTCTCTGTATCAGGATGCTTGTGTGTTTCCCATAAAGCAACTGGAAAGTTTCACAATTTTTGACTCTCTCTCTTATGTTTTAGTTGAAAATTGAGCTTCATATGTTAAGCCTTCTGCCTTCTATAGACCTTAAAATCTCCATGGAGAAAAGGAGAGAAAAATTTATGAGCCCAGAGCATGCACAGAATGTTTAATTACCAATTTCTTTGTAGAATTGTCTGTAAATCTGTATTCTGGCTCTGAAGTTGAAGGAATATCATTACAGCTACGGTGCCTTCTAATTAAATTACTTACTGGGTAGCATTTCAAATATGCCAAAGGTTTGCCATATGGCTCTTTTAAATTTCTTTAAATTTTGGGTGTCTGAGTCCCATAGACTCCAGCATACAATCAAAATGATGACCTGCTCTAGCCCTAATGGCTATATGACAGAAAAATAATTGCCTAGAATTATTTCTCCTAGATAGAAATAAGAGATGCACAAGTGCATAATGTGTCCAGGTTTTAATAAGACCAGCCAGTGCTACAGTAAATACAGTGAAAAGCCAGGCAAGAGCACAGCTGCATTAAGAGAGGTCATGCATGTAACAGGGAGCTACTAGACAGGAGACTTGCTGAAAGTGTTGAAAAAGGGTTTAAAGCAATGTAAATGTTTTAGGAAGCCTAAACTAGTGGGGAAAAAGGAGGAAAAAAGAAAAAAAATACGAAAAAAGTGGCAGATTATTTTGTTTTATTTTGGAGATTTTTAGTGAGTTCTTGAAATATTCTGAATTCAGATAGGTGTGTGAGATTTTGCATGATCAAGGGGTTTTACTGACATGTGAATAAAGTGATTAACTAATTCAGTTTTGTATCATTTTTTAAGTTAGGAAGTTTAAAGGCATATGTGGCCTAGATAGCACTGTACTCTCCTCTGGAACAAAATCCCCTTCTATTGCTCCATTAAAACTAAAAGGGTGTTTCTTTTCGATGGATTTACTCAAGGAGAGGATCTGACAGGTAATGACTTTCAACCATCCCTTTCATTGTGACTTTCTGCAACATTATGCAGGGGTTTTTTTTGTCTTTTAGCAGGGGAAGTTGTGGGGAGGAGCTTGATGGGACCTGAGAGCTTGTGCTTTTTGTTTGTTTCTGAAGGTCAGTCTGTAGCTTGCTGTGAAGGAAGCCCTGGGAGCAGAACCGGGAGCAATGCCAAGGGCAGGAGGCTCAGCTGAGCTGCTGGGGGGTCAGCTCATTCTGCCCTATTCACTCTCAGGCCAGAGGTGTCTGATGTCTGCTGACATATGGGGAGGTTTGTAACTACTCCCAGAGCTGACTGATGAACTGTGCTTTACACTGACATCGTTTCTAGGGCACGTCACCCCTCTGTGCCAGAACAAAGCGCTGTCAACAGCCACCACTTGACAAATGAACACATCTGCTCCTGTGTGCACAAAGTGCAGGATCAGGTCAAGGAATGGAGACCACCTATTTTTAACTCTCTCCTTACATGATGTTCACACTGTGATTCTGTTCCTGAGGCCACAAGCTGCCCCTCTTAAAAAGTTTCTTGTCTTGTTTTGTTTCAAATTCAAAAGAATAGTATATCTTCATAAATAATAGCTAATATATTTGGATGTCTATGGTAAAATTTTGGAAAAAAACCCTTTAAAAATGCTTTAAACAAAAATTTATTCCCTCTTTCTTAAATTGCCTGAAATGACTAACATCACTGAAGACTTCTAGCCTTGATGAACAGCTTGACATTGATGGCTTTAACATAAATGACCTTTTGTGAGATCTTCAGCATTTCTGTGAAACCATTCTGACATTCAGTTTCAAAGCCTCAAAATAAAACCACTCATATGCACATGGATGGTGTTCTTAGCCTTTAACTGAAGCTGTCTTCTCTTTGGCATTGTTGCACCTAGTAGCATACAAGCTGATATATTAGAAAATTGGTTGTTTGCTGTGGCTTCTCTTTGCAAGGAGAGATTCAGACTTCTGCACTGGTGGCTTGTGTGGATGCTAATTTGTCAAAGTAACTTAGGAGTTCATTAGGTCCACAGTGAAAGGAACTCGGATGCCTGTTTGATACAGCAGAACTCTGTCCTTCACTAACGGGTGAAATCTTTCCCTTGTGTTTTGCCATGACAGAATATCTGTATTAGGCACTTAAGTTTTTAACTATTAGGAATCTATAGCCTCTAATGGGCTGGAAATAGAATTAGAAAAGAAAGCAAGCAATAACTTTACTGCCCTTTTATAAATATGGCCTCAACCTTTGCCAAGACTACTCTGTGATTCTATGGTTTTGGTAGATGTGCTGATATACACTAGCTAAGCATCCAATGCAAGTTTGAAAACTGAGGATTTCATCAATCACATGTAATATTAATTTTTGAGTGTCTCCAAACAGTTTTTTTTGCAATCTCCTTTTCCTGTGTTTCAGCCTGGCTGTATAGGAAAGCACTGGCAAGGACCAGCGCACAGAGGGTGAGGCTACCTGGTGTTTTCCCCATGTCCGTGCTTACTGTGGTGTGGAACAATCAGCTTGTCATGCCAGCCCACGGGCTGTGTTTGCTTGAGCCATATAAATCCTAGGCTACGGTTCTTGTGCTACCACTCTGTTATACTGTGATGCTAACACGAATTTAAATGAGGTGAGTCTAACTCAGTCGTAATGAGAGGAAAATAATTATTTCAACAGTTATGCCTACTTCACAGTTACCCTGCAGAATACACAAAGTGCAAAGTGCCCCTTGCTTAAATTTAATAAATTCTAGTAAGCGTAACCTTTTCTGAAAGCCCAAACTCACTAATTGTATTATTCATAAGTCAGCTCCCGTAAGTATAAAACAACACATATTACATCAAGTAAAGTGAATCCCAAATAGAAAAGGGAATTAAAAAAATAAGTTGCACCTAACTGTGCATGAACTGTGAAATGTATTTTTAAATTAATTTTTTATTTCCCCTTGTCATTTCTGATCTCTAGTGCATTTGTAACCATCTTGTATCAATTGCTTCTGTTCCACACAACAGGTCAGAGATGCAGAAATCAACTTTGCAAAATTTACTTCCAAGCTATCCTCTCTCCTGCTTCCCATGCATATTAGTAAAAACCTTTAATTAGGACAATAACATTTCACTGGGAGAAAGCTGTCCAGAATTTTTCTAATCATTCTTCTCTGGTAATGGCACTTTTGACTGCTTCTGAGCTCCCCTATCCTTCCATTTTTGCACACTGCGGGAAGTAATTGTATCATCTCATCTACTTTTGTGCATGGCCTTGTAGTACAACTAAAGACATCTCCCAGAAAACTGCTACCAAGAGGTGTGATCTTGCTCTCACCCACTTCTTTCTGATGTGATTATCAATACTGCAATTCCTTCTGGCATAGGCATATGATCCCTGAAGATGCATGTTAAGATCAATAAATCAGAAGAAAGGTAATCACTTTTTCCTCTTCTTTCTTTTTTTTTCCCTGTGCACAGCAGCCAGACACGAAGTTTGCTTTGCTTAAGTCATAAGCAGCACATTCAAGTGCCTGAATTATCTTGTTCCACTCTCAGCACTAAAGTGGAATCTAAAAAAAAGTGCTCTCTACTCCCATTAAACACCTTTAAATATTCAAATGTTTAAATATTTAGATGACCTGAACTGCTTCTAAGAGGTTCCAGTTGAGGAACAGAAGTCTGCTAATTGTCCCATTCCTAGTGGCCTGAACATTTTCTCTGGGTCCACAGTAACATTTTGGTTTGGAGCACTTATGTGGTTTTAAAGCCCATTTCCTAGCAGTTCCCACTTCCAAATGTTGGTTCAGCTCAGCATGACTTTACATCCTATTTTAATGATAATTTTTCCTTTAAATAATTCAGGTTTGCTGTCTGAGACAGATGTGTTGTAAAGGAGTCCATTAATTGCTTGAATGCTATATCAGAGGTAAGTTTGGCCAAGAGATGTAAAATCCATTAGGACATGTTAAAATGAAGAAAAACTGCTCACACTGGAATATATTCAACTAAGAGACACACAGAATAAAAGGTAGAGGAAAGAATAGCACAAGTCTTTCTATATCCTTTGTATTCAGCTTCAAATGACACTATTCCACTTTTAAATTTCAGTTATTACTGAGGTAATGGCATTCAGGTTGTCAGTGTAGTATGACAATTACAGTAAAGAAAATATCTCTAAATCTTCAGAAAAGAAATTATTCAGTCTAACATGTACAATAGCTCCTGCCAGCATAAGGGGAAACGATTGCTTTTATTCAAGTGACCTGCTAAGTGCCATCTACCACATCAACCAATAAAACATTTTCTCAGCAATTTTTCTCTTTATAACCCTGCCAAAAACTTGCTGTTATTATCACTAGACCAGCTACTTTGATTTTAAATCTTTTTAAAGAGCTAGCATCTTAATGAATGCAGGGAAGTTTACTAGATTTACAGTGAACATGTCAGAAGAAACCCACTCAGAGGCAGATTTACTGGGGAAGAATGGAAAGGATACAAACCTTACCACTACTTTCTGACTTCCGCTCCTGTGCCTTAGGGCTTGGAGCTTGTAAGCTCCCACTGCCTACTCTGAATTTTCTCTGAGCTCCCCGTATTTGATGCACAGTGTGAGGAAGACAGAGAGAGCACTGTGCAGAATCCTAAACTTCTCCCATGTTTCTGCCCTACAGTGCTGCCCAGCCCCAGCGGGTAATGACCCAGTGACAAGCCCCTGTTTTATAAGAAAGCTTTATTTAAGTGAAGTCCACAATTTGCTTCCTATAGTGCAGATACAATTTCAGGCAATCAGTGCTCTGCTTGAGGTACTCCTCCTAATTATTGCAAAATATCACATGTTCTTGTTCCCCCTACAGCTTGTGCTGTAATTCATTGTATCCTTTCCGTTCCTCCACAAAAACTAAGTAATGAATGAAAATGTTGAGTATTGGGTGAAGTTTTTTCATCTCTGACTGGTTACAGGAACTCCATAGGAAAATCTGTTTCTATTGTTAAAGTATTCATCATTGGGGCTTCCTTGGGCTTTCCTTCTCTTCCTTACCATTGCATATCCAAATGAACTTCCTGGCTGGCATTGGATAGACTGTGTAAAAAGAAGTGAGGACAGAATGAAGCTAGGGCAGAATGGAGCATTCAGTATGTATCTCTGCATATTCTTCATGTAGAAAACTGGCTTCCTGAACAATTTCCTGGATTTCTGAGGGATTTGCCAAAATTGACAACTGTCAAAAAGACTGAACTAGTATGAATAAAAAAATAATTTGGAAAAGTGGTCCTTTTCCAAAGTCCTTTACAATATGTCTTTGCTCAAACTGTTAATTTTAATATACTCTGGGGATTGATGTGGTAAGATAGTCTGTTAGTGTGATGAAATTCAGGATGGCTGTAGTATTTAGTGATTCCTAGTATTTCAGTGCCATTTATTTTAATGCAGCACAGAGTCAAAAACTTGTCCCAGCCTCAGGTTGTGATGGCCTATGTTTCTGTCATTCCTGATAGACTTGTCCCTCTTACTCACGATGACTCATGGTTGTGGAGATTTCAGAACTTCCCCTGACAATACATTACATGCCTGTGCTATACTTACTGCTAAAAACTTCTCCTAATAGCATTCTTGAATATTCCTTGCAGCAATACGTGCCCACTGCTTCTTGTTCTTCCCACCATGGACATCTGACATGCTCTAGACATGTTTGTGTGGGCGTTTGAATACAAGTCAGGATTTCAGACAGGGTTTGGATGAAAGGATTTCATCACATGTCTGGTGAGCTATTCCTGTTAATAGAGCCTAATGCAGCATTCTCTTTTCATTGAAACAGCATGGCATTGTTGACTCATGTTTGGTTGATGGCCCACAGCATCCCTTCAATATGTTTTTTTCCAGAACTTCTTCACAACCAATTGTTTCCTGGTTTTCATTTGTGCTGTTGATTATTTCAGCCTAAATTTTACTTACACCCCAAAAAATTACCCACCTTGATTAAGATTCCCCAGCACACACTGCTGCAGTTTGTCAGATTAGCAATGCAAGTTAAGTGCATTTCTCCTTGATTCTGCACTCCATTCCTTGGCTTCACATTTATTGCATGGACAGGTGATATCTATATCCTGACACTCAAATCTTTGGGAAGGTGAGATATGTTTTGCCACATATTGAAGGTAAATTTGCAAACTGCAAATCAAGTCAGTTGTATCCATGGAAACATCACTTAAACATATGAGTCTGCAACTTCTACTCTAACCCTCTGATTAGAATCTGGGTATTCTGCAGACCAGGTCCTTCTAGTCCAGAAAAGTAAATCATCAGGAACAGTCACTGTGTCCAGAACACTATGTGGACATAAAGGACACTTGTAGAGTTCCTTAATTGATTCCATCAGCATTTAAAATACATCTCTACTAAACAAAATTTTGTTAATTCACTATTTAATGCCTGGTTTAGAACTCCCAAGAGGTCTGACTTTTCATATCCTTTATTGAGCTCAACTGCCAGAAGAACTGGGCTTGGAATCAGAAGTGTTTGGACAATTTGAGAAAGTATGAAGCCAACAAGTATGGCATCTTCTTTGTGACAGTGTATGCAGAGCAATACTGGAATCAGTGTTCATTTTTATGAACCAATATAGATGTTGCTCTTAGTTTCTATTCTACTAATTAACAAGGCATTACGATTTCATGAGTAGAGGTGTGAGAGAACACCTGACTAGTTGGTCTGAATTTTATTCCCAGTCCAGATACTTACTGGCAACCTTATTCAAGACATTTTGTCTCCGCTACCAAGTTTTGTAGTTAGGCAATGGTTACTGGCTTCCTGTTCAGAAACAACACTTTCATGGCAGCTAGAGAGGGGAATTGTTTTAAGTCTTCATTGCTCTGGTTTTCAGTGAAACAAAAAAATGAATTTTTTTTGTCACCAAAGAGATGACAATTACTTTCAAATTTAACTTTCCAATGCAATATTTCAAATCAGCTTTCTGTCCCCAAAATATTCAGCAACACTGATAGTTTTACCAAATATTCCCATCACTGAATATATTTAGAAAAGCAAATTCAGAAGGAATTGGAATGATGCCTAAAGTAATTAACTTTAAAATGTGAATGAAAATGTATATCTTATGTGTTGTATATTTAGCTATGAAATTGGCAACAGAAGTTCAAAAGTGTTGTACTTTCAAGAAAAAAATTTCTGGGAAAGAGTATATCTGCAAACTGTTTTCATGATGCCCTTACGCCTTTTCCTCCTAAAGAAACAAAAATTTTTTTTAATATGTCTGACAAATCTGATTAGAATTTGGAGGGGGGGGGGAGTAAAGAAAAGACACTTCTCAGCCAGATATTAATCCTTCTGCTAAATACCAGATTATTGCAGATAGTAGCAGTATGAGAAACTGTCATAGAAAGGTTCAGAAAAGTCCGGAATACAAGAAAATATTTGGGCTCAAGATTAGCTCCATTTATGCTGAAGACGCTTGATTTTTCTTTCTACTGCCATGATGCCCTGTGGGGGGGGGGGTCAGCAACTTATTTTAGATTTCAGATTTGCATTTTCATTGCTAAATGTCCTTTTGGCAGGAACATTTCTAACATTTTTTTCTAAGTACAATGTTTAAACAGTCTTGCTTGCTATAAAAAGGAGAATGAATTTAAATTTTAATAAGAAAAACCCACAGTGTGCACCAGCATAAAATTAAAGCTCCCTTGTGCTGCCTTTTGTCCTCTGGGTTTTTTCAAGGGACTGGTATCACTCTAATATTAATTGCCTTCAATATTTCCTATGAATGTTATGATTAGGATTTACAGATACAATCTTTTTAACAGACCAACAGTTTGACATAACTCTATAATTTGTTTATGTTTAAAGCTTATGTGAAGAAATGCATTCTGAAACAGCTACAGGGAGGTGTTTCTGTATATTCAACTACAAAACCCAACACACCATAGATTATTTTATTACGACATTTGTCTAAATTTGCTACAATTATGCTTAACTAAGTAAAGATGCGTGTTGGGACAGCATTGTTGTCTTGTCTTTAATTATTGCATGAAATCCAAAAATGACAATTACATTAAAATATGCAGCCATAATAAAAGTATGACTTTATTTTTATCATCAGGAAAAAAAATTGAGCAATTATGATTCCAATTAGCAGAAAATACAACTTTTTGAGGCCTAATTCTGAAACGTAATGAACAGGAAAAAAAATTGCTCAAGTTTATTATTATTGTTGTTATTATTGCTATTATTTGTAGACCTGTGTGCACAGCTGTGTTACCTTATGAAACCCAAAGAAGAAAAGATTGCTTAGAAAAGAAATTACAAGATGTGGCAGAAGAGGCAAGATGAGAAGATATTTTTGCACTTATATAACTCTTTACAAAAGTTAACCAAAAATTAAATATGCAGCACTGGTTAAAAGGGAATATCTAAATCTTGACTTCTAATAGATGCATGGATAATTGCATAGGTAATTTTACTAGAGAGTTCAGGCTTTAGTCTGTCTTTTTTTTCTCTGTCACAGAAAAGAATCTCACCCTTCTTAGACTACATGAATAAGATCTGAATAAATTCAAACAATGTGTTGCTTCTTAGTGATTTCTAGCCAAATTTTCCGTGTTGCTTCTCATTGAATTTGCATGACTTTTGAAAATCCTGCTAAAGAAGTACCTGTGTATTTAGGTGTCCAACTACTTCCTGGCTGGCAGGAATACAAAGTTATACTATTTTATGCATATTTTTTTCCTTTTTTTCCCCTTCGTGTGCTGGGATGCTAAATTAAGCTTAATTGCCTATGAAGGAATTGCATTCATCATGAATAATCAGAACTGTAGAAACATTCAGATTGACAAAGACCCTTAAAATCATTGAGTCCAACCATAATGAGTACCAATGAAAATTCTGATTGAAAAATTATGAAAAGATGGATTTGGCTTATAACTTCATTCTTTGCATGTGTCCTTGTGGAGACTCTGACTCCCTCAAAAAAAGTCACATTCCCCTTTCGACTCCGTTAATGCTGCCTAAAGTGATGGTGGTAGGGAAAAAAAATTCTCATTTATATCTGTGGTCATTCACACAGTTTTCTTCACTCAGAATGGTTCTGGTTGGAGATCTGTAGGGTTAGGTTATCAAAAGGACTGTAGTCTGCATAGGTGCACAACTGAGTTGTGACTATTTATGAAGCCAAATGTGGTAACTGTAAATCAATCTGATGTGTAAGTAAAAGTACAATTTCTATGCTAACTATGGCATTGCAGTTTAGCAAAGATTTGTTTCATCATTGTTGCTGTCTGACATTGACAGGAATATGCTGTTTAAATGCCCTAAAATTTGAATTTTAAGCAATAATCTTGGGGTTCATGACAGCTAGTCACAATAGTCTTATATTTTCGTGTAAAAGAAAGTGTTTTGTATTTACTCAATTTTTTAATTCATCATTGTTTTGGTTTTGGTAGCTTGTCATTCAAACTCTGAAAACTTCTGATTTTGGTAGTATGTGGCTAAGGAGGAAACTGACATCAGAAGCAGTTGGCAATATTGGTAGACTTTTATTAAAAATGTACACTACTAATACCTATTTTTCAATGTTCTCAATTACCCTGATTAATTCATAAATCTTATCATAAAAGGGGAGACAGAGAGCTCTGAGCTAAAACCAGTCTTCTTGACTGACCTGCTAGCAAAATATGTTATGCCAGAGTGTCTGTGAAACTAGTGGGCATTAACCACTTGTCTAATTCCACCTCTCCTCTTGTTAAAAGGCTATCCAGCACTCTGATACAACTGAGATCAAGTTTCAGCTGCATGAAAGGTTGACATTGTTCCCTTTCTAAAATTCTTTCATGTCAGCTGAACGGATAAGAAGGCAATAAGCTATAATTTCTCATTAAAAGACTTTGATTGCCTCTTTTTTAGGACTTTATGATTTTCTGAGACCTCAAGGGGAGTAGGTGTCCAGCTGTCCTCAGAAGCTGGTGTGACGAGGACAGCTAGCTCCCTTAGGAAGGCCTTGTCTTAGTGTTTGAAATGACTGCGATATCCATGTGATCTACAAAGCATGTATTCACTTCAAATATCTTCTGCAAGCTTCCAAAGAAGTCATACAGCCTTTAAACATATTCCTGAGGCTTGTTTGAATTTAAGGAATGTAAATCAATATAACCTCAAGTTGTCTTTATTTGCACAATGATCTAAGAGATTTGGCGGAGAGAAAGCGATGACTTGTATTTCCAAGAGACAATGGGCACATTTAAGAGCACTTGACATTTGCATACTTTTACCACGTCTGCAGTATGTGGCAGATTTTACTGTGCTGGAAAGGTCACTGGACTGAAATGAGTGGGTGATAAGGACAGAAGAACTGACTGTGAGCATCCCACATGTTTGACAGCAGTGGGTTTGGGTGCTCTTGAAAAGGCCGATATTGACTGATGCTTCCAGGAAGTGACTTTTCCATAAGAGAGCACAGTGGTGCCTGGGAAGCTGTCTCCATCTGTAATGAAAGAGAAAGTGTAAACGTTAGTTTCTACAGGGGTGAAAAAGGTGGTGAAGCCAAACAGAAAAACTGAATATGTTTTAATACAGAGGGAGAAAGAGAGGGCCTGATGTAACTACACTTATTAGAGCTATGAAAAAAAATGAAGTTAATGAGCAGTTAATTTTTCAGTTCATCTAATAACTGTACAGAAAGCCTGCCTATGCCTTAGTGGTAAGCCTGCCTATTGCTTACTGTGGCTGCCTGACAGAGATCTGCCACATTTCAATCACATTTCAATTTGTTGCAGAAACAATGATATTTGTGTGTGAAACTTCCAGCACTGTACATGAACAGGTATCTGTTATGAAATAGGCACCCCAAAAAGGAAGTGCTGTGCATCCATGACTGTTCCTGTTTGTGATCAGTAAAGATCATTCAGACTTGCCAGCTCAGCTGGCGTTTTTTAGGTATCTAATATTTAGTTTAAAGAGAGTATAGCTTGGGTTCATATTGATGGAGTTCTTCTGGTCATTCTTCATCTGGATAAAATACTTGATCTCATACTCCCTATTCCAGTTCATGTTAACTTCATTTAATATGTGTGTTCTCATGAGTTCTTCCTCATCATTTACATGTGTAGCATGTGTGCACAGGTTCTGTGTTTCCTCTTCAACATGGCAGCATGTCCTTATTTATCTAAGAAGTAATGTTAAAGGGAACAAAGACAGCTTTACTTGGCAAACGTGGGATCTTTTCAGATGAAATATTCACAGCAAAGCATATAGAGATTTGTTAACATTTGTTTAGACATCAAAAGTCTCACTGGATTTAAAATGCTTGTAAATTTTCTAAGCTTAAGTTAGGAGCTTGCCAGTGCTGTCTGATTTGGGGTTATTTTCTAAATACTGCTTATTCCCAGTCAAGAACTGCAGATATGTAAAAATTTTTGTTTAGAAGGAGTAATGCAATGATTTTTTTTTTTTTTTTATAATTAATACAAAGGCTTGTGTTTAGTTTGGTTTGTGGTTTGAGTGATAGCATGCATCCACTCTGGTTTTACCCAAACATATATGCTGGTCTCTAATAAAGGTGGTAATCTGTGTGCTGCTGAGAACACTTGTGAAGAAAGCATATGATTACAGCATTCTGTGGATGCTCAGAGCTATCGAGCCATCCAGCCTCTCTTATTCAAGCAGATTACTCATGGTAGTCTGATACCATGCATAACGGGGTGCTTTGAGTAGCAATAGGGGCAAACAGTCTTGTAGAAGGGAGATAGATCTGCACTGCACCTCCACTTGGGAGTAAGAGAGGTAAGGCCTGAATAAAGGAGGATTCACTTGGCAGAAATGTTTATGCAACAAAGGCACAGGGCAAATAATAGCACTGATATTTTTTACTGACATCTTAGTGTCAAAATAGTAGTGCATAATTGAATTCAAGCTTCAGATACTAATGTGCCTCTCAAATGCTGGTATGTATTACTAGCTATGTATTCAGTGGCTCTTAAGAACTTACTCACACCTGCCCTTCACGTTTATTTGCAATGGGAGGATTTGTACTTATAAACTGCCATTTCTGAAAATCCAGCTGTTGGCCCTGGACAATGTGTAAAATGCATTTCAGATGTGCAGCCTATTTGTTTCGGACTCTGATTTGCAAATAATAACATTTTAAAAATGTAGAAGGAAGAAGTAATGCTCAGTATTGTGGTGTCATAGATCACCAGTTCAGGCAGAGAAGGGGAGTTCTTGTCTTGGATCCAGGAAAATTGGAAATTCAAATTTATGGCATTTTGGTAAAGGGGGCCTTTTTTCTGCCTTGCCCCCTTGCCCCCAGACAATCCTTCTGTTGGTGACGTCAGCTTTATCCATTTCAGTCGCAGTTGTCTAGTTTATAAGACACCTGTTGCTTACTGTACTGACAAGAAGGCAAAACAGCTTAATGAAATTTACTCCCTACTACTCTTGAAGTGGTGTTCACAGTATAAACCATTCTTCACTGAAAACAAGGGACATATTTCTTGGAAAATCTTCCAGATTTTGCAAAGAACTAAGAAGAGCAACTGTGAGAGGAAGGCTTACTTTGCAAGGATGGATTGTAGTTGGGAGGAATAGAAAACAGACTCCTAATCCTCAGGTTTAGGGACCCAAGACATCATTAGACCATATTTCATTGATTTCCTTTATAACATTGGTAAATAGCTTTCACTTTGCCTTTTCTTTCTTTGGCAAACAGTGTTTTAGATGGAGGAAACATTTGGGTTTTTTTTATTTTAGTGGGGAGAACTTAAATGTAGTTAAAGTCATCCATAATGCTCTCTTCTTGCTATTATATTTTGCAAATATTTCTTTTATTTATGTTTGCTAAACTCAGAAGCTGTATAGTGATGCACCTCATTAAAAGTTTTTCCATTTCATTCTCCTGTAAGACCTACATTTTCCAGTTTGCCACTTCTATGGCCTTTGTTCACTATAGCAATACAGTAGCAATACTGTGGAGAGCTTTTTTTTTTTTTTTCTTTTTTTAATGCAGTAATGTAGAAAAGCAGCTTGAAAGTCAGGCGTATTTTGTAGTTGATTATGTACATCAAAATTTCCTCTAAAAAATGGAAAAATACTATTTTCTATTAAAAGATGTTGATTGGTATTAATTATATTCCTGTCCTTTATTAGCTAGATGAACTTTCCACTATTTCAGGCCTGAATGGCAGTAGACTAACTCGCCTAATCCTTGCCAAGCGCTCACAAGTATTAAGATTCTTCTTGTCTGTTGTATTTCCTACTTATTCCACAATTTGTTTTCTACAGTAGAAATGTTTGTGTCCAGGACTTACCATGGAGGCTTTGCATTGTTCTTGGGTGCAAATTCTCCAGAAAAACTTGCTTTAATAAAAAAAGGTCAAACATTGGTGTAGTATATAACAGTCCCTTTATCTGCTAGTGAACTAAAAAGTATTCTTTTCGGGTATGTTTATCACCTGCTTTTTCCCAAGCATAGATTGTAAATATTTTCTAATAGTGCTGCCTTTGCAGTATCACTTAAAATTTTATCATGTCTATCATGGTGTGCTCTAATGCTACCAAATAATGTATCTTAGAAATTTATATAAAAATTTGGGAACTATGTTTCCAAAACTATTCATAACATTATTTTTCTTGCCAGACGTTGATTTTTCCCTTGTGTCCTTAGACTTTCTCATCAGTTTTCTATATTTCAGAAATTCTAATTTACGCTGATATCTGTTTCTCCTGCTTCCCCTTCTGTCATTTTCCATCCATGTTAATTGCTGCCTTCATTCATCCATTGATTTGTAGCTTTTTAACAGTCTCTAATAAATTTTTTTCATTAAAAAATCCCAATTAACTTTAATATTCCTCCCACTAAATTTCATTAACTTTCTTGAGCCTTGATGAACTGTGTTTGTGTCTGTGTGTGTGACATTATCCTACTTACCTCAATCAACACCAATGAATTATTAACATTGCTTCCAAAGCATCCTTCAACACTTGTCCAGTGATTAAGTCATCAGGAGTTATCTTGTGAACAGAAATTACACTTGAGTTAAGAGATGATAGCCTGTTCTACAGAGCTGCATAATATTTTACTGTTTGGTGGCATAGTGCCTCCTGTGTCTGCTTCCATAATTGAAGTCCTTGCTAATACAATTTCATTTCTTTCCAGATATATAAAGATGGATTTAAGTACTAGCTTGCCCTGTTTTCAGATTTGATACAGTAATCATTTATGTATAGAACAGGTTTATGAGTAACTCAAAACAATTCAGGGGAATTTTAATACAGAATACAGATATCATCCTCTTCATTTCCTCCTTCCCATCTTATTTTGTATCTGTTCTCTTCTTCTTAGCCTAGCCATAAATGCACAGGATTGAACAGAAAAGTGCTTAGATATTTATGATAGTTTCCTCCTGCTGTTGCCAGCTTATATTGAGATTTTATCTCTGATGTGCTGGCACAGAAGTTTTTTTATACTCTAGTTCTCAAGAAATTAAAGCCAAAAAGTAGAAACAGGAAGCTGAGTTTACCCAGAAATTACTCAAGAAGGCGTACTCTAAATTTGTATTTTGGCACTCCCCCTTCAAAACAGAAGAGCCACGGGTTTCTACCTTCGAACAGGGCTAAAGAGGAAATAATGCAAACAAAAGTTTATTTCTGCAAGGTAAACATTTAATTTGATATGACACATGGTGGTGAAGAAGAAGATATAATGAATATCCCAGGTGTGTGAGGTCTCCTGTATACTTGAATTCCCTTTCCAGTGTCTTTTGATGCTTTGCTGCCTCTGAAAATGCCAGTGAGGGGAGTCCATCAATGTCTTCAGAAACGTAACCTCTGCTACCTATTCTGAGCAAGTTGAGGACACAAACTATGCATAGTACACCTAGGTTTGTGCAGAAGAAAAAAGATCTTGTTGAATCCTTTTCACATTTTTAGTAAGTGCTTTCCAGTGAGACTATTTCTCATTATTTTAACAGCAATGAAACCAAAAGGACCCTATAAAATTAATATCTGTAAAAATTAATAAAGTATACCTTTGCTTATCTCCAAAGGCTCTACCTTCCAGCCCTCCTACCTGGATTATCTGACTCTTCTCTTAGTTTTCAATGAAATAGGGGCTTTTCTTTTCTTTTCTTTTTTTTTTTTTTTTTAAAGTTTATTTGGAAATTTGTTCTGGTTTTTGCCTTTGTTTGGTAGCTGCGTAACATGTCATACATCATTGGGAGGATGAATTAAAGGGCCTTTGCTGTGAGTTTTATTTTTGCATAATTAGAAAACTTTTTTGGCAAAACCAGCTTTCACCATACCTTCTTTTAATGACAAAGGCTGTTTTTCTGTCAGTACCCACAGGAGGTTGAATTTTCATTTGGCAGTTTTCATGACACTTTCTGTATTCATTTTTCTATGACATTTTGAGCCCCTGGGTTTGACTGTTGGTGAGCCACAGAAAAATGCAAATGTGGAGTGAAAATTAATTTTGGAATAAACCCTGCTAGTATTATTCACCTGTGAATAGAATGAGTCCAAATACTGGTGCTGAGAATAGAAAAAAAGTATCTAGCACACTGGGCAAGCAATTCATTATGGATTCAGAGCATAGAAACTCTGAAAATCGTATGATTACAACTAATTTTTTGGGCTTGATCACAACAGCAAGAAATTTTCTCTGGTAATATAATTCATATGTGTATACATATAGGATGCTGGTAGATTTCATCTTCTTACTTCAAGATTATCAGTGCAGCACACTTCAGTTACAGGGAGAATTTAATTTTGTTGTAACTTGACTAGAACAATGTCTTTTTGCTGTATCCTATATTGAAAGCACAAATACTCATGATCTGAAAACTTCAGCTGAGAAGAGATCAGTGTCCCATACTGTTCTAGAAAGAATTAAATCTATCATTGTTCTACAGGGAAAACTTCCATTTAATTAAGTTCGTGTCTTCTGCAAATCTCCATGTCAGACCCTCACAGCCTTTAGAACTGCAAGAGGAAAGGAAGAAATGAAAGCAGCTGTGGAGTCCCCATACTGCAGCACCTGCCAGCTCTGGAAGGGCCATTGGGACACCTATGTGTGGCCCTGGATGCAGGGATCAGTTTTGTTTACTGGGACATTTAGGGACTATCTGAGGTATAACTCATCCAGTATGGGTCAGTCTGCCTAAAGTAAACACCTCCATGTGAGGGACAATGACCTCTACCTTCAAGCTTCATGAGCGTGTCTCTAGCAGAGTTAGTGAGGAAAAAGTCTTCTCTGGCTTCAGGGAAGGAAGGGGGTCATAACTTTCAACAGGAGATCTAGTTCTGGTTTGCATCACCTTTCCTGAGGACCAGTGCACCTTCTTGCTCATTTACTTTCACAAACACCTACTGATTTCTACCTAAAATATAACTTACCAATGAGGTTTTCAGGCTGCTAAGAGGAGGGTGAAAAAAGCACTGGTGAGAATAGTCTACCTCTGAAGGCTGACTACTCTTCCCAGCCTTGAAACTAGCTTAGCACTCACATAGAAGTCCAAAAGCCTGCCCTATTTCCTGTAAGGCCCCTGGGGTTTGAGGAAGAGGTTAACAATGCTCTCTCTGACTTCACTGGCATCATTATGCCAATCTGCTCGGGGTTTGTCTTCTGAAGGATACAAAACCCAGTGCATAGGTTCTCCTTAACAGAACTCTGGTGTTTTTTCTCATGTTTCAAATCCAGATCACTTTATTTCTGAGATAACACAAGGAGAGCAGATGCAGAAAAGCAGTATCTGTGGAGCCATACACACCTGCTTTCCTTTTCTATGAAAATCAGTATGACTGCCAAAGAGAGACACTGAGATCCGAGCAGGTTTAAATGTGCATTTGAACACCAGAGGAGGCTCAAAACAAGGAAGCAGCATAAAAATAGAACAAGGTTGTTATCTCTCTTTGCTGTAGAGAGGCACCACAAGGCAGAATCATGACAGTGGGTTGTGTTCGAATTGATGCATACTAATGATGGTATAAAAGCCAACAGTCATTTCAAAATTAAAACCCATTTCTAGAGGAATAATAGATTTTAAGAAACCGTTGTCTTTTACATGTGCATTATAGCAGGAAGGCAGAGAAAATGGAAGCAACCACACAATCTTAACTGATATCCAAATCATGTTTGCAAAATGCCATTTGTGGTTTCACAAAAAACATGGTCCTCCATCAGGCATTCCTTAGAATGACAGTGAAGGAGTTTGTATGGGAAGCAATATGTTATTTGTGTTCAGACCTGCCCTGTAGCTTCTGTGAGGGGAGCTTGCCTGTTGAAAGCTGAGCCACTCAGAGCCATGCAAGCAGGCCAGTTGATTGACACTGAAATTATGGCTTTTCTCAACCATTCTTCAGAGGCCCATCTGTGGCAAGGAGTTGTGGAACAGCTTTACAGAGCAGGCACTCAGCAATAATTTCTCCAAATACCCCCTACCAGCTAGGTATTTCTCTTAGTCTGGTTCTAATGTGAAGAGCATGGCTACAGGTCTGGTCTTGGATAGAGCAGAGGCAGTTCATCATACTGTCTTTCAGGAGTGTAATTTACTCCTTTGGGGGTCTTTTATGCCTTTTCATGGGCTCAGCTAGAACGTTGTCCTCCAGAAGTAAAGTACAGTGTTTTATTATTTGTTTGTCTGTGCATGAGTAACAGTTTTGTTTGAAAAAAGGAGAGGGGAAAGAGGAAAACTGTATATAATGAGGGGAAATATCTGATAAAGTGGTAGAAATATAAAGAGAGAGAAGGTGCTACCACTTAGCTAGCTGTTCTGGAAAACAGGCTAAGGAATAGCTCAAGGCCTAAAAAATTTGCACAGCCTGGGTAAACAGAAAAAAGTGAGGTATTATATGCCTTCAGAAGACTGTCTCTTGACCTGAAACTACAAACCTGTAATTACGCAGGACTTTTAATGTAATAGCTAATCTAACATCTAAATGCTCCACTGTGGATGTGAAACAGAAAGAATAGATAAAAGTTCTTCTAGAAAAGTATCAACAGTGAGCTTAAAGGAACAAAATACCTGAATTTCTGACATTTTAAAAATTTTCTTTCATAAAGTGAAAAGTTGTTGCTCTGCAGAGCTGATGAGTATTTTCCTCCTTTCATCTGTCACTTGCAAAGAGATATGAAACATTTATTTTCCCAATCTTCCCAGAATTGGTAATAAATTGTCAGAGCCAACCATTCATATCTGGTGGCTTTTTAAATAAAGGATTAGCCCTTCAATATTTCATTTTTCTCCAGAATTGCTCTATAAGCTGGCTGAGAAGGAGGTAATACATAAAAGACTGTGAGGGAAAAGCTATTTGTCCAGTGTCAGAGAGATATGGGCAAGAACTTTAAGACATATTTTCTCTCCCTCCTGCTCTGTGTGTCTGTACAGATGCATACAGGTGTGTGGGAGAACTGAGGGAGACAGACTGGCTGTCAGAACTGCCAGCTTTTGTTGAAGTTGTTATTGTGGACTTTTGCAAGCCAGCAGATTTCTGACAGAATTAAACTGTTGGTAGGAAACTATACAGGGGAATATATCTTGCTACTAGTAACATGTGCATGCTCTTAGGAAAAAACCTAAATGCTCAGTAATACACGTGGACCTCCCTTGCAGGCTACTTTGGGGGAAAACAGAAGCCCTGTGGGGATTTAAAAGAGCAGTCTCTGCTCTTCTGCAGCTCTCCTCAGCTTGGACACTGTGTTGAGTTCAGTCTGGAGGTACTGAAGCGAACAAGATGATGATACAAGCATGGGGGAGGGGGGAAGTGTTTAGCTACCTGCTGGGTTAAACTATGATGAAGAACATTTCTGAAAAACAGCATGTTGCTTTTGAAAGGTCACTGGAAAATGTGTCCTTGGGGAAGATTCACAGTTTCTGCTTTCCAGCCTGGTGTCTGTCCCCAGGCATGAGCATGAGAAGTGCATGTTGCTTCTCCATGCTTTTGTGTTGAAACAGCTCTTTGGGAGCTGCTCTCCTGTTCTCATTTGAATTTCAACCTTTCTGGTCAAAACAGAAAGGAAAGGAGTTCACCTGTGTGTTAGTTATTCTATTCTCCCATGCTATTCTCCAGTGATGAATGAGATGCCATCAGTATATTATACATAGCACAAGAAATGCAACGTGACTTAAAACCATTTGCATCTCTACTAAAGTCTACATCCCAGTTCTGTGGGTTTGGAGTGATAACAAACCTCTCAGGATGTGGAAAATGCTATTTCCAGAAATTCTCTGCTCTGTGTGCAGGTCACATCAGAGTTCCTGCTTTTTAGCATCAAGGATGGAATTCCTTCTGTCATTATGAAATGCAATACTACAGTGAAACCATAATTGGGAGTTGTAGGGGCTAAGTATAGAGATGAAGTTAGAAAGAGCAAGGGTTATATAAACAATTGGTGCATGAGCTCCTCAGATTTTACTGACAGAAAACGCTGGATGATACTTTCCTCTTTCAGGTGCTGAGTAGGACTCATTTGCACACCTTCTTAATTCCACAGTAACAAGCATTGCACTTCTGTGTACTCCGCAATGAGTCTTTTGATGGAAGTGACTTTTTGTGGCTTAACTGTAGAGGCAACTGAAGTGTGAACTTGCACTAAAAAAGGTATAGTTATGGTAAGGACTGCCAAATGTCTGCCAGTCCTGACTGGAAACCACAGCTCCCAGTCCTGTTTACCAAGTCTTTGCATTTTCCTAGCCATTAAATTGAATTTTAGATACCTGGAGACATCTGAAGAAAATCCAGTCAGCGAGTGAGAGAGATTATCACTCACCGGGGGATGGGGAGGCAGGAGTGGGGCTAAGGGGAGGCTAGTATGGTTTCTATGGAGATAATAAGATGTGTTGGGCAAAAAGAGATGCATTTCATTACAACCCGTGTAGCAATGAGGTTATATTGCAGCAGGCTCTGCAAAAGCTGCCACTCTGGTCTAGTCAGATGAGACCAGAACTTGACCATGCAGAAAGGGAGAGGAAAAGTGGTAGTGAAATATTTACCTTGACATGATGAAACCATCAGCAAATCCAGCCTGTTTTTCTGCAATGTGTAACAAGGTGCTGAAAGCTTCTCAGCTGTGTGGTAGGACTTTGGCTCCTGGCAGTGAAATTGCACAATCTCCCTGAAGTGCAGTGTAAGGACATGGAAAAAGTTTTTTCAGCCTGAGAGAAGGGGGCTGTATTGCGTGAAATTACTGAGGTTCTGCTCACACCCACTGCTCAGAAGACATGACAGTGACTAAAGGCTGGCCAATCATGAAGTGTATACACAGAAGCACAGAAGCAATGTGGTTGGAAAAGGCCTTTGAGATCATCAAGTCCAGCCTATCACTGAACACCGCCTTGCCAACCAGACCATGGCACTGAGTGCCACATCCAGTCTTAAACTCCTCCAGGGACAGTGACTCCAATGCCTCCCTAGGCAGCTCATTCCAATGCCCAATCACCCCTTGTGTGAAGAACTTCCTAATGTCCAAGCTAAACCTCCCCTGGAGCCACTTAACACTGTGTCTTCTTGTCCTATTTCTGGCTGTCTGGGAGAAGAGACTGACCCTCACCTGGATACACCCTCTTTTCGGGGAGTTGTAGAGAGCAATAAGGTCTCCCTGAGCTCCCTTTTCTCCAGGCTAAACACTTCCAGCTCCCTGAGACACTTCTCACAGGACTTGTGCTCCAGACCCTTCACCAGCTCCACTGCCCTTCTCTGGACACACTCCAGCACCTCAATGTCCTTCCTAAACTGGGGGGCCCAGAACTGGACACAGCACTCGAGGTGTGACCTCACCAGTGCCGAGTACAGGGAGACAATCACTGCACAGGTCCTGCTGGCCACACTATTGCTGATCCAGGCCAGGATGCCATTGGCCTTCTTGGCCATCTGGGCACACACTGGCTCGTGTTCAGCCAGTGTCCCAGGTCCTTTTCCCTAGGGCAGTTTTCCAGTCACTCTGTCCCCAGCTTGTAGCTTTGCAGGGCTTGTTGTGACCCAAGGGCAGGACCTGGTACTGGGCCTTGTTGAACCTCACACCACTGGCTTTGGCCTATTGATCCAGCCTGTCCAGATCCCTCTGCAGAGCCCTTCTGCCCTCCATCAGACTGGCATTCTGCCTCAACTTGGTGTCATCTGTAAACCTGCTAATAGTAGACTGGATCCCCAAATCCAGATCATCAATAAAGATATTAAACAGGACTGGGCCCAGCACTGATCCCTGGGGGCACCACTAGTGGCTGGCCACCAGCTGGATGCAGCACCCTTCATCACCAATGCAAAGCAGCAACAGCAAAGAGGCCTTCTCCTTCAGTCTTCTGCCATACATCTGCAGCAGGATCTGTGCATCTGCTTTTCTTTCCTGGAGAAGCAAACCAAGAATTGGTGGATTTCAGACCTCTAACAGCAGCAAGTTAGCTTTTATATTCATTCCCCTCTCTTCCTTCCAACTCAGTATAATGCACCTAGCAGTCAAATGGTCCTGACTTACTGCTAACACTTGAGGTGCAAGAAAGGAAAATGAGAATTGGGCAGTAAGGAATGCCTCTGAGTCACAGTACCTCCTGACGTACAATTGCAGTTGAAATTGCAGCAATTGAGATTGTAGAAATTGAGACAGCCTCTGCAGGAAAAGAGAGGGTTACTCATACCCTCCACTATCCTATAGAAGGTCTTTCAAGACGGCTGCTACAATAGCAGTGTTCCTAATGTGTACAAATTACTTCAATAACAAGTTCAACAGTGTGTATTAGAGACCTTCCAATGTCTAATGGAAAAGCCTATAAAGTCCTTCTATTGTAAAAACAGTTGCTCTCTTATTCTTCATCATTAGGGACAGTTGCAAGGTACCAGGGGTTTTATTGCTCAGAAGAGTTTTGTTCACAAACACCTCACCTAAACTAAGTCATCTTTCTGTTGCATGTGGTTGCTGTAAAGGTGACTGCAAGATGGTGTGCTATGGTACCAGGAGACATGAACCAATAGTAGGTCACATCTCCCTCAAACTCCTCCCTGAGCTCCAGCATTTCTGGCAGCTGGAGCTCAGGCTCTGCTCTCCAGAAAAGACCCTTGGTTATTCCTGTAAACACATCTACCTGCTACAACACAGACCATACACTGTTGTCTCATATGGGAGGGGAAGATAGGTATTTCAGTCAGACATTCTTCCTCCAGATCGAACAGAGAAAACAAGGAGGTTTTGTGCAAGATAACAGGGGATGTGTATCTATTGTTTTGCTGCTATGACCTGCCTGGAAATGAACACCAGAGAGTTGGTTCCCTCTGTACTCTCACAGAAATAGCAGATAATTTAGATGATTTTAAAAAATTAAAACTGTAAGAGCTTTCATAACAAGGTAGAGTTTGTGCAAATGGGAATACAATAGTTAAATCTCTGGATCCCATATTTTTTTTTAAGTTCAAATATAGCAAAACTTTACCAGAATTCCTCTGTTCAGTAAGAAAGAAAAAAAATTCCTTAAATAAGTATTTTTAGGTTCTACCACTCAGTAAGATTTGTAATGTGCACCTGCCGTGTGATGCAGAACTTTGAAAATCAAGTAACAGGTCTGTGATGTGTTTCCCATCAAAAAAAGGAAGTTAAAAAAAAAGTCTGATTTATCTGAAGTTAAAATTTCATCACACAATCATGTTTAAAGGAGTTGGAAATGAAGTATGCTGAGGATAATGTTTGCTTATCTTTGATATAGGTACACCATGCCTGTGGCTAATAGATGTCTTTACGAATACAGTCTCAGTAAAAAAAAAAGATATTTCATAGAACTATGGTTATTTTAAGACTTTAAAAACACCCAAAAGTACAAAAACAAGAATCACATATGACTGTACTATGAAATATCTTGACAAATACAGACACACAGAAAGAGGAGATGCCTTTTCACTTGTCCCAGTGAGAAACAAAGAACTCTGCAAACCAACTGACTTAAAACAATTCCTCTTAAATATTTTTTCCCACTTAAAAAGTGGCTCATATGGCATTTGTTTGGTTCAACTTTCAAGGATATTTATGTAGTTCTTTACTTTAGACTGAAATGAAAAGATATTAAAGGATTATGCTACTGATTTAGCTGTGAGCTTCCTTTCTCAACCATTTTGTTGCTTTTCTCGCCAACATGAGTTATTGCTATCCTGTGGAAGGTGTATTGAATTTTAAACTTATCCTATTAGGTGAAACATAGTTACTTCTAATGATTAATAGCTATTAATTCTATAACAAATTTCTAACACTAATGTCACCTCTACTGCAGTATGAATTTCTCATGCATACATTGAACTTCCACGAGATAATTTCCTGTGATTTGAGGACTGAAGGAAATATTAATAAGACTTGGGGAGGGTAGGGGGTGGCAAATCCTTTGAACATCTGACTAAGTAAATGGGCAGGATAATTTTGTAAAAGCTTAATATTTGGCTCCGTAGATTTTTAAAAATATTCCTGCAAGGGAAGTATAAGAGTGATGACAAAAGCTCATAGGTCTTTTGATCTATTTCTTATCCATTAAAATATTTCTCATGCATCTGAGCATTGCAGCACTTGTGGTACTTGTTTTCTTTCCTGTGCATTCACTATCAGCATTTTGCTGGCAGCCCTGGAAGCAGACGTTGTACTGTATCATGCAAGCCCACAATGCCTTTGTCAGCCCATGCTAGTTTTCTGGTTCGCTTGTGGATTTGCTGGAGAAAGAGGAACGAATAAAGAGCTCCCCTTGAGCTCTGGTCCTTTTCCAGGCCACGTCTCTGATAGTTACCAATAGCTGATGTTTATAAAAGCACAGGATGTACAACTCTTAAATACTGTGTTTCTTTCAAAACAAATGTCAAAGTCATTCTGATGAAGTTGAGGACTGGGACATTTGTTAATGCCCATGTTCTTTAGGAGCCCAGGCAATTGAAGGGGTCACAGAGCTGAGGAGATTTCAAGGGCCAGCACACAGAGTTTGCAGCAGGCAGCTATTGGACTCATTGATCTCATTCCTCCCATTCCCCAGGGATCCAGACAGGCTCAGCACTGTGTCTGGAGAAGCTAACCTAGCTAACAGACTGCAGCAGCTGCCTTTAAATTCCCATGCAGGTACAAGTAAAGCTGTTCTCTCTTTCAGCAGAGGCAAAGGTGGGTTTCTTGTCTCTCATTCAGAGCACAGGGAGGTGTTCTGACCCAGGTGGGTATGCTCTGCCCCATCCTCATCTGCTCTGCTGAATTTGGCTCCTTGATTGAGAATATGAAAAAACCCAAAGCAGTGCCAGAGCAAAAAAAGACGTGAAAACTTCCCCCTTTCCTGCCTTGAGTTTCTCTGGAATGACACTACTGAGAACTGAATCAAATTTGTGGCTATTGATATGCAGATGTTACAGTCTCTCACTGAATCGGGACAAAGATGACTGCATTTCCATGTTGGTTTTGCACATAAATATGTATATTATCCCAGTGCCCCCGCTTTTGCCAAAATGATGGAACTGATGTTCAAACAGAACAGGCTATGTGAGACAAAACCCACAAATAAATGACGCTCATGAAACAGGCTCTTCCCTTTCCTTGTTTGTGATTTTTCTTTTCCTCTGCTATACACAAAGCTCTGGCCAAACAGGATCCCTCTGGCTCTATGTGTGGGCGGCCAATCGGCTTTTCTCCCAAGGTGGCAGCTGCTCGGTTTTCACTGAGGGATGTGACTGCCCTCACCTGGTGAGAGCAGCGCTGGGAACCGGGCCATCCCCGGGAGCTCCGTGCGCGGCAGCGGCTCCCACTCACCGGAGCCAAGTGATGCTGCAAAAGCAAGGGTCACCCTCTGCAGGGGAGCACAGCTGCTAAAAGAAGATCTTTAAAACAGCTCCTGCTGCCTGATATACAGTAAAAATGTTGTAGATTTGAATTATTAGATTAAATGAAAAACTGTTTTGCTATTTATTCTATTGTTGCAGATTTGAAAGCATTTAATATCCTTATTTTTAATCCTGTCATAAGTTTCTGTGATAATTCACAAAATCAGAGTGAGCTAGGAGATTTTTCTACCTAGATCTGCTTAGTCTATCATACTTGATAAGATATTATTTTGGGAAAAAATGTAGTCTCTGGATGTAGTTAAAGCAAGACAAAAAAAGGTATAGGAAAAATTTTTAAATGTTTATTTTTCATTTTATCTTGCTTGATATTGTTGCTTTATAAGATGTGATTTTATAATGGTAATAATAAATTTTTTTAAAAAGCAACTTCAGTGAAGCATTTTTGATCAACTCGAAAGAAAATGCCTTCACTCCGATCTTTTTTTTGGAGAATTTTGGAAAGGTGGACTTCCCATTCTAAAGCAGATTTCATAAATCTTCAGGCCCTCATTGAAACAAGAATTTTGCCCACCACACAGGACAAAGTCATGAATTTGGAACAGGAGCAGAGATTGAAAGGGCTAAGTGGGGTGACAGTTCAATTTTTCACATCCACTGCATTAATTCTATCAGAGAAAGAATAAGTGTTGGTAGTGCAAGACCCAAATTTCAATTACTCATTTGGAATGTGTTTTCAGATGAGCAGCGTTCGGGGAAACCTGAAATACAAAGTTCCTGGGATCAAGTTGAGTCATAAGATGCAAAAGAGGAGTCAGCTGCCTCAGCTGGATTCAGGAGACTACCTAGGACCGTGTTAGTCTATCCACAATTAATAGAATGTTTAAGGAACATGTTTAAAAGTTGACCTTAAATATTTGTTCAGATGGGACCATTTTCCGAGTCTGAGTCTTTTCAGATTCATATCTGGATGCTGGGAGGCAGAGCAGGACAGAGCAGGAGGCAGTGAAGGACACACACTCTATAATAATGAGGTTATGAAAACAACCTGAGTTTCTTTCTTGAGACCTCGCCCATTAATCTAGTAAGTAATGCTCAACAGTCCACATCAAGTTTGTGATGGTTTTGGTTATTTCTACAGAAAGACTGTGTGATGCAACTAATGGTCACATGAATCTATCTTCACATCACTAGGAACCAGGATTATTTATCTATCATAAAGAAATTAAACTTCTTACAGTTATAGTGAATCCATATGTGGTTTGGCAGTCATCCTCAATTCAATTCAGTTTATGTATATCTTTTTCCTAAATGGAGGAGATTTCAAATAGGAAAATGTCCTGCATCTGCCCCACCATTATCACTACAAGACTTTTCTAAGGACCATGTTCCTTGATGTTCCCTTGACAGCTTGCCTTTCTCTGCCGCTCTTTGGGTGTTTCTCATTTAACTCCTTGCACATACCCCTAGGAAAATTTGATGTAGCCCTTCATCATTCTTCTGAATGTGTGTTTTCTGTGCTACTTGTGACAGCTTGTGATGTGTTCAGCACAGCAGCATTATTATAACAGCATTCAGATTCTATAGGTAATTCCTGTTAATTGTTAACTATTTCATATCTTTGCCAATCTCAGAAGCAGCAGTACTTACCCACCAGTTTTAGTAGGAATTACTCACTCTATCACTATATGGTTCAATAACCTGATAGAGGTTAAAATAATGTTACTCTGAACAACACATCCCAAGTAGAATAATGTAATAAATACAACTGGTGAATTTCAGCTAAGCAGCAGTGTCTGTGTTAAAGGATTTTTACACATTACTATCCCAAAATAACACTACTGAAGTAACATCAAACAAGTTTCAGAAAGTTAATCACTGCCCATTTCATAGCCTGTCAATGTAACAATTCCTTCTGGGTAGAGAATTTTTTATTTTTTCTTAAGAACTAAGCCACTGCTGTCCAAAGCTATCACCACCCTCGGGCTTTCCACTCCTTCCAAACCACAAAGCATTAGCCTTCATCCTTAATGTGAATGAGATGAAATTCAGATGCAGAACTTCAGGGTTATTTTCAGCCCTTAAAGGATTTATTTACTGTGTACTCCAGTGAGGCTGTGAGAGCTTTTGTCCTTAACCCAACAGTGACAGAGGTTTGGAAACAGCAGTTGTTCCAAAAGAGAGTCAAGACATCACCACTAGTTTAGTATAGCCAGTTCTTACGGTTCAACTTCATTTGGGGAAAGGGAATTCACACGGGGGTCATTAGCAATTTTCCCCATCCCAGGTCATATGCTCAAGGTAAAATTGTCTTTCTTCTGAAAAAGAAATCACATTTCTTTGGGCAAGGATCATGAACTTATAATGAGGGCTGCTTACAAAAGGGAATTAATGTTTAAAAGTTTCACTGTGTATTTGGGTCTTTGCTGGAGACTCTCAGCCATCTGACCTGACTTGCAAGACCGAGGCAGACTTTGCAGAAACTCAGTAGTGCATTGTATCCACTGGAAAGCAGGGCTTCAACTTGTCAGATGCCTTGTCCTGCTTTGAGAGCAGCTTTTTACTTTTCCTCTGGGTCATTCTGTTCTGCCAGAGCTCATCGGGAAGATCCAGCATGGGAAGAGACTCCATGTCCCTTCACAGCAGAAGTGCTAAGTAGGGCTGTGACTCATTTTAGTGGCTCAGTTATGGCTTGTTCTTAAAAGTTCTGATATGGTCAGGAATTCCAAACAGTATCTTCTGTTTCTGGAAAGCTTTTGTTTATTCTGCCGATCCTTTCTACCATTTCTAATTCCTTTTCTGACCTGAGTAGTGCCATTCAGGAGCATCATGCAGCTCCCCGAGCCCTCCATCTGTGTGGACTTCAGTACTGACATGCAATTGCAAGTCTCAATTTCTTTAGCCTCTTTCACAGACATATTGAATGTCTTTGACTTTCATTAGTACATCCATAATTACAATCTCAGGTCAAGCAAAGAATGTATAAACATCTCATTGGCCACTTTCACTCCAAACAATGTCATTTTGCTTCTTATTAAAGATTGGGCAGTTTTGTATCATTTCTAGTTCAATTACTAAGATTCTGCAGCATTATTGTCTTGACCACTTAAGACAGGAGTGACAAACTCACCTTTGAAGTTGTCTTCCCTGCCAATCAGTAAAATTATGCTACTGAATTGAATCATGTAAACCACATGGGTTTTTTTTTCCCAGAGAAAATACATCATACAAGACAAACTCATCTCTCTATCGTGGACCTCTTCACATTGGAAATGGGATAGAAAATAGAAAAAATTCTTGCCAACTTATCCACAGTGATGTTTGCACTGTGATGGTAGCAAGAGTTAACAGCCTGAAGAACTCGCCTCTTCAAAGCCATCTCCCCTGCTGGAAGAAATGAAGAGGGAAGGGCCATGGAGAAAAACTCCCCGAGTCATATATGAGATTGGAGATCACCTAAGTGTGAGCTAAGAAAGATAGCAGCACCAGATTGGTGTAAACTACAGAAAATTAGAGGAATTAATAAGGTCAAGGTAGCTGTAGATATCCTTTCCAGAGGAGAACTTAAAGGGCACATTGTCAGTAAGTAGAGTCAAAGAGTAAAAAGACTTTTGTCTTAGTTAGAAAAAATCCCCCAGCAATCTAAAATGATGGATTGCAATTTGACTGTCACATTTAAAAGGTTAATGGAAAGGGTACCTTCCGCAAGTCTGTGTTGGAATGCTGATTGCATCTAGCTGATACACTGGTGCACACGAAAGCCCTTGAACGCAGTGTTTACAAATGCCCTGTGAGTGCTTTGGTATTGTTGCAAAGAGAGGAAAAAAATAGAAGCCTTGTTTCAGAAGAAGTAGGAGTTTTTGCCAGCAAGAGAAAGCAATTCCAAATACAGGCTCTTAACTTCATTGGGAAAAAAGTCAGAGATCTTCAAACCTGTGGAAGTCTCACCTGGTTTTTTTGTTGGGCTGGGGTTGATGTGGAGAGACCTCCTTAGGCATTTCAGTAACAAGTAAGGCAACTGAGAAAAACTACTGCCCGTGTAAAGTCAGAGAGAAGCTGAACTCAGGAGTGAAACTGGTCTTGTGGTGAAAGCAAGGAACTTTTGGTGTGCTCCAAAAAACCCCAAATAGTATTCTGAGTCATGTGTGTGAGAAATATTGTGGATTGGAATCTGCTTCTTCTCAGCTTTATACAAAGAAATTGAGCTTTGCAAATAATTGCCTTAAATAAAGACTTGTTTTGTTCTGGGTTTTTTTTGGTTTTTTTTTAAAAAAGCACCCCATCAGTTCCTGCTCATGAGAGCCACCAGAGAGCTCTGCCTCACTGCTCTCATGCAGGTAGAGAAGAGAGCAGGAGAGAACTGCTTCATTTTATATGAAGCTTAATAGACAGAGCTGCATGTTTGGGAATGATAAGCACTTCCCATTTTACTGTGGCTTCTTTCCAGGTGCATCATTCTGGGGGAAGGTGATACCAGTTCTGCCAGCCCACTTTGAGATGTCTGACATGCAGTTGCTGTAGCATTTCTACTGCTTGAGGAAAAAGCACTTTTCGCTTTGGCTAAAGGAGAGTTCTCTGCTTTCCCAGAGGACTGTGAAAGACTCAATCCATTTCAGCACGAAGGCAAGGAAAATACTCGCCTTGACTTCAGTGAGAGTTGGGTCTAAGCCCAAACAAGGGCTGATGAATGAGCTGAATCAGCTGCAAGTGTTCTCTGCTAGTGTGATTGCCATCTTTTATGTACAGCTGAAAAGGAAAAGGGATTGTGTTTTTGTCCTTCTTTCACTACCTTCTGTATGCCTGCTTGAGAAAGCTCAAGAACAGAATATGTTTCACCCCAAATCTTAGTTCTTTGTTTCACTGCCAATCCCTGCCATGGAGCACCAGTCACCTCTGCCTCCTTTTGTTCTGCATTGCAGGCTGCAGATCATTAATTACCTGTTCAGAGTGCACTTGCTGTGCATTTGCAGTGTACCTTGTAAATATGTGTTTTGGCTGATAAGGAGTATTAAACAGGTTTTCAGTCACGTAGCCCATGCCTGCTTTTCAGTAAAACCAACTATATTGTTCATTTATCCAACTTTTTTTATACTAGCCAGTAAGATTCTTTATGCTATTGTTCTGAGGGCAAAGGGATTTGTTGTGTAGTCACTTCTCATTCTCATATCTCTGATATGAAAAAAAATTAAGGGAATGACCAAGATATTTAAAAATACAAGTAAATATTTTTGCTAAACAGGAAAGTAGCATTTAATAATATATACACATCAGTGACAAAAAAACCCCAAACTCAAACCAAAACCACAAAAAAAATTTTTTGCATAAAATTCACAATGTTCTCAAAAATGGCTTTTAAAACAAATTGCTATACCTTGTTGTCTTTTGTCTTTTATTCAACAAAAGAAAGTTGTAGGTGACTTTAAAAAAAAGAGAAGTAAAGAAACTGGCATTTTTCCCACACAGCTCTAAATGCCCATGCACAATTGGTGTTTTCCAGGCTGGGTTCTGGTGGGAAGTGGTTCCATCTCCATCCCAGAGCATAATTTAATTTTGCTTCCTAAAACGCATATTGTACCAACATCTGAATGGAGATGGAGATCATGAACTAGATTCCACGGTTGTAAATCCTGATCAAAGTCCCTCAGAAGTTCCAGTGGTCATTTGGACAATGCATTCTCTGAAATTCTCTTGCTGTAGAAAAGCAGCTTGGAAGATTAGGTTCACCTTTAGCTGAAAGACAGCAGTGTCGGTGCAAAACCTGTCACCAGTCTAAAGCTGGCCAGGTAGGGACAATTGCTTTGCCTACATGGGCCTTTCTGCATGTAGAGAGCTATAACTTTTGACAATTGAGATAGCACTTCTCAAACGTACAGCCTTTGGCAAATGAAATCAGACAGGAGTTCATTTAACAAGTTCTGGGTTGTCTAACAGTCAGACAAGAGTGAGATTTTAAGTCATCACCAGTATTTTAGACGTATGTGTGTGTATATTCTGATATTCAATTGCCTTTTGACAATCTGCTGAGTTGCATTTGTTGGTCTTCCAGGGTACCCATTTTACAAATTACTGTTACCTCTGAAAATGTAGTTGATTATGTCTTATATTTAGTTTTCTTGTATGAGATAATTATTCACTGTTCTTTCTTCTAGATGTGTTCCCAGGCACTTGGCAATCTTATGAGTTTCTAACCTGGAGCTGTCTCTCCCTGACTCTTATCGTTCATTGGGAATCAATGGAGTATTTTCCCCTTTGCTGGAGGTAAAGACACAGTGAGAGTGCATCTTTATTCTGTGTCACTTAGTCTTCCATCTGTTTTCCAAATCTCACCAGACAATTGATGACTGTGTTATGTCAGTGTAACAACAAATTGTCATAGGGACTCAGCTGGCACTTGCATAAGCAGAGTCATTTGATTCTCCTCCCAGCTGCAAGATGACTGCAAGACAACACAAAGCAGGCAATAGGAGTAGCAGGTACTGCCCGTTTTTTGTACTAGGCCAATGTCAAATCCCTATTAGCTCACCATAAAATCAATTTAATTATCTGTTAGATGTTTCGGGAGCAAGCTTGGGAACAGGAATTAAGTACTTTGGGATATGTTTCAATTTTTTTTTTCATTTAGAAGTCCTAAATTATCAATTTTGTCATTTTTCCTTTCATTTTCCTTATTCTTCCTTTCCTCCTGAATTTTGTGAAATACCTGATAGTGAGGGTTGGGGTCTGGGGGACTGTGCTTTTTCTCCTGTACTCTCATTTTCCAAATCATCATTTCACATTTCTTGTTCAAACACACATGGGCATTGGCACTGTATTGGTGGCACAACAGTGTAATTTCTGTGAGAATAGTTACCACTATGAGAAAATGTAAAGCACATTCAGAAACCTGTTAGCTGCAGTAAAAATTGAAAGTCCAAAATGATGAGATGCTCTTGGTCTGCAATGTGTGGGCAATGATGGATCCCAGCCCAAAAAGTCATCCAGCAGATTAACTCCTCTTGAAAAAATCCCTCCATACTCTGACTCACTACTTCTTCTCAAAAAAACCTGTGGCAGTCAAAACACTTATTTTCAAGCAAAAAATTATGAAAAATAAAATAAAATAAAATAAAGTAAAATGACTGATGACCATTTTCTAACATGAAAATTATCCTTTTACATGCAAATTTATTTATCGAGTGATAGACTACCAGATTGGACGGGACCACAGACATCATCTGGTCCATCCTTTCCTGGCAAAAGCATGGTCTGAACAAGATGGCCCAGCACCCTGTCAAGCTGAATCTTAGAAGTGTCCAGCACTGCAGAATCCACTGCTTACTTGGGGATTAATCCAATGTCTAATTTTTCTCATCATGAAAAATCTTCCTCTTATGTTCAAGCAGAATCCTCCTCAGGAGTAGCTTTTACCCATTATACCTCAGCCTTATCCATGTGGCTCTTGGTAGAAAGGGAGTTTCAATCTTGTTTTTAGTCCCTTTTTAAATGCTGGAACATGGTGATAAGGTCTCCCTTAAGCCTTCTTTTCTCAAGGCTGAAAAAACCCAGTTCTCTCAGCCTTTCCTTGTATGGCAGCTTCCCAGTTCTTTGATTGTCTTTGTGAACCTCCTCTAGACCCTCTCCAGCCTCTCCACATCTTTTTATTTTTTGGTATAGCAGGGACCAAAACAGAACACAGTATTTTAGTTTATCCATCTTAGTAGATTAGTTAGCTCTGATATTTTCTGTTTGGAAATAAATTGCTTTTAAAATATGTCATTGTAGTTTTCAAACTTTTAAAAATACTGATCCATCAGGTGCATTTGAGGAAGAGTATTTATGGTCAGGAAAAAAGCACAGCAAAGATGCCTGAGGATGATGGCCACACCTGGCAGCCTGGTCAGGGATGTCTTGGAGCAGGAGAGAAAGAGGTGCCATCATGGACACAGAAATAGCAAAGTCAGCAGAGGCTCAAACAGAATAGGAGAGAGAATTTGTTCATATCTCTCTGTATGACTAAGTGACAATTTTTATGTGGATAGTTTTTGTTGTTCAACTTATGTCCTAAACCAGCCTATGTGATTCCATCCAGCGTGGCAGCTTCTCTCCCAGGAACGTGGAAACATGGTGTGGAAAAGGATGTAAGTCACTTGTAGATATATCCTGTGTAATTTGGGAAGATTAGAACAGTCACTGCTATTTGTCATATGTTTGCAGATCCCTTGGAAAGGCTGAAGCCTACAGTTAAATATTTGGATGTTGATGACCTAGATGATTAAACATGGAAAAACATTAGAATTAATTAGATACTGCATGCCTCCCCTCATATTGGCTGCTGTACTGTCTCCTGCTGGGGTTTCATAGCTTGGCAGTTAATCTATTACTGCAGCAGAGTATATTCAAAGAGGCATTTGTTCTGAAGAGACCTCAGAATTAGACCAATTTACACAAATGTGCTACGTTGCGTGATGATAATGGACCAGATTGAAGTCCTCACTGCTCAGTTTTTCACAGGAGTCATGCAGTCAGTGATGGATTTCATGGCACAGCTCACATGAGTAATTGCTCAGCACTGTGAGTAAGGGATCTGCAATATGTCTTTCTATTATTATTTATCTATTTATAACCTTTGTTAATTTAAGGGGCAGATTTACAATAGAACATAAACACACTCACCTGAAAGTTTTACAGGTACAACACAAAGCAATGACATACGCTTTCTGTGCAGGAAAGTGAACAACCTAGAAAGAAGTTGTGTAATAAAAAGGGGAAAAGAAGAAAAAAGAGGAAAAAAATAGAGAAAGAGAGAAATGAGAAAAGTTTAATCAAAATCAAACAAACACATATGTAGGGTTAGGAGGAGGGCATGCCGTGCATTTTTCTGAATCTTATAATTCATAACAGTATAATTTGGAGAGATAACTTTGAATATCTTTATATAACTTATTTGGTGTATCACATGTTATGATTACTAACTTTTGATAAAAATGGCACTAGTGCCATTGGCCTAATCAATGTAATTTTAATTTTTTTCATAAACTGTCCAAAATACCTTTTACTTCTAGGACTATTCTAGGACTTGGGTCTTCATGGATGAATGGAAATTGATCCTGGCAAATTTTAAAAATGTTTACTTAGACAGCTCCAGAGCTTTCTATATAATTATTTTTGTCTTTTTTTTTTTTTTTTGCATTTGCTGTTAACACAGAAATCAGTGGCAAATTTCAAGAAGCTGTGCTAATTATTCTCTGTAGTAAGAACAGTTTTTTCACTTGCCTCAAGTGAAAATACCAAGTTTATATTCTGCAAAATAAAAAAAAAAAATTACTTCTTGTCTGCAAATTACATGAAATTAGGTATGGTGTTTGTTTTATGCTTATTCTTCTGAAATTCTATCCAAATTGGGTTTGCTTTTAGGACTTTTAAATGTGCAGCCAGATATAATCTGTAGCTGATTTGAACTGCAGTTTACTGAGTAAAGATCAGGACTGAGTGTCAAAGAGTGTGAAATGAGGACCATGAAATATCTAAGCCACAAGGCTGCAAAAAAAGATAATTTGAGAAAAGAAGGGAGAAAGGGGAATCAGCAGAGAAAATTGAGTCTTCTAAGAGAGCACGCTTCAATCAAGTGCACGGAAATGAACTGGGAATCATCATTTCTCTGCTGTCACAAATATCTGTGAAAAAAATTGTAAAGTGTCCGCTCCTCTCTAGCACTGATTCAGACTGAGAATGACAACCTAAGATTGCTATCCATTATTCCATTAGCTGAAATTACTGCAATCTCCTTAGTGGAGCCAAAGGTTCAAAACCTTCTGTCGAGTCACGCCTCTGTCAGTACAGTCCTATGTGATGGCATCTGGGGGCCTGGCTTTTAAAGGCCAGGGAGTGAACTGAAAAGATGAACTTGAAATGACTTTGCCTAAGATAGAACTTGTGTGTATGCTCTTGTTAGGAACTTCAGCACAAAAGTTTCTTTGAGAATCTTTCTTTTGGCACCTTCTCCACCCACACAAAACTCCAGCAGCAGTCGTGTAGGCTGGAAGCAGCCAGCACAATAGACAGTGCTCAGTTTGGGAGCAACTGCTCAATATTTTAATTATTTTGCTGCTGTTCCGTGCAGGAACAAACTTCTTCTGGTAGCCTTCTGGTAGCTTCTATTCACTGACCACCTTATCCCTGCCCCAGGACAGATGGATCAGCTGGGTGGAGGAGCTTGCCTCGTTCAGAGAGCGGCTTGTACTCATTTACTGCATGATGTTCAAACACTTTAGCATCACAGTTGATTTCTCATGGATTTATCTTTTTTGTTTTTCAAGTCATGGCCATTGTTGTAGTATCTGTGCACATCACAAGCCATAACTACTTATTTTTACTGATCATTAAATCAAGAATTGCTGTTTATTTCTGTATCCCAAACATGGATTTCCAGAAAATGAACCCACTGATATGCTGAAATAACAGTTCCCGTTGATTCCAGAAGCAATGAGGACTATTCAGCTTCCTATAGATATATATATTTGTTAAATATCCATGAACTGAGACACACAGCTAGTGCCCACTTTTGAGATTCTCAGTGTAATGGATATACATTCCACCACACGATGTCATAAAGGCAGATACTCCAAAGCAGTATTCCAATCCCACAATCTTGAAATAACCCTTACTCTGGTTGGAATCACCTGTCTTCCTGATGTTCAACCTAAACCTCCTCTCTGGGTGTCAAAAGCAAAACCTGAAAACTTCTCACTGAAAGGGAAAACCCCTATGAGTTATGTGTCAATTTTAGATTGCATTTCTCTAATATACATAATAAATAAGGTGGTTTAGTGATTAACTAAGCATATTGTTGTGCTTTAACACTAATCCCTAACACTGTGCTTCTGGCCCAAATACTGGAGCACTCTAATTGCTTCTGAGTTTAATGACAGAGGGAAAAGAGCACATTACATACAATTGCTGATCACATGATTTCTATATTAATGTTTGAGTCTCCTAAAACCTGAAACTAATATGAAGATGCTGGAAAATGCACCGTAAATTAAAACTGCAAAATGTCACAGCTTATTTAACCTTCCATGTTGAAAGGCAGAGTATTTAATTAGTTCCACATAATCTGTATTTGTTTAGAGAGAATCTTTAACCTTGATAAATTATTGAAGGAATTTCATTAACCCTTTGACACAAATGGGGCGGCTGTCATGCTTAAAGTTACAATGAAAAGATTTGCACATGTTGGAAGTATTTTCAGGCACTTTCTGCAAGTTATACTGAAACAAATTTTTCTACATTTAGGAGAACTCTAGATTTCTTTGACACACCACCCCATAACTATGAAAGATTTACTACTCAGAATGGTTCACTGGACATAGTTATCTTCATGTACTGTTTTGTGCAGGCACTTTAGAGAATGCCAGATTTGAAGTGGAGCTGTTCAGACAGCTGAGAAACATGATTCCTGATTACAGTACACATCTTTTCAAACTTAAATAGGTTAGCAGTTATGTTTTGAATAATTTATCAGAAGAGAGATTTTCTCTGCACAAACAAGGTGTTGGAAAACACATATCACTGCTTCATTATTCAGCCACATTATTCAATTCTCCAAAAGAGTTAAAAACCCCTTGTTCCTGTGCTAGGCAGTATGGCTGTTCTTAACCAGCTTTTGCAGTCAGACAGCCCAGATACTGAACATGGGGTCCCCAGCACAGGAGGGACACAGACCTGTTGGAGTGAGGCCAGAGGAGGCCACCAAGATGATTAGAGGGATGGAGCATGTCTACGGAAAAAGGCTAAAAGAATTGGAATTTTTCGGCTTGGAGAATAAAAGGCTTTGGGTGACCCAATTGCAGCCTTTCAGTACCTGAAAGGCACCACCACAAGAAAGATGCAGAAACTTCTTGCAGGGTCAAAAAGTGACAGGACAAGGGGAGAACGACTTCAAACTGAAAAAGGGTAGGTTTACACTAGATATGAGGAAGAAATTCTTCAGTGTGAGAGTGGCGAGGCACAGGAACAGGTTGCCAACAGAAGCTGTGGCTGCCCCATCCCTGGAAGTGTTCAGGGCCAGGCTGGATGGGGCTCTGAGCAACCTGGTCTGGTGGAAAGTGTCTCTGTCCATGGCAGGGGTGTTGGAACTGGAGGATCCTTACGGTCCCTTCCAAACCAAACCATTCTATCATACTATGATTTCTTTGAACTCCCACGTGGAACTTTTGGACAGAGATTGGTTAATTCTTGTGTCTAAATTTCCTGTCCTTCACTCAGTTTTCCAGTAAGTGATCCACAATTTGGTGGAGGGTTTTTTTCAGATAAAAGTTTACGTCTGAAGAATTTGTGAAACATATTGACTTCATATCAAAATACAATTGCATTTGTTCTCTCACTGAGGAAAAATAAATTACAGAACTGATGTTCCAGGAAGTCTACTTTTTGTGTAAATAAAAGTCCTAAAGTGTTAGGGTCTGAGTGAAATTCAGAGCTGAATATTCATCTGGGGCAAACTTTGCATTCATTTTCAGTATGTGAAGATTAGGCACACAAGGTTTTTTTAGACTTAATTAATCATCTGGCTGTGGAGTTTTAATCTATATTTCAAGACGATACGAACCAAAAAGACTCATGGTAAAAATGTAAATGTAGCAGCAGACCCTGAAGCACTGCATAATCATGAATCAGGCTAACTTGCAAAGAATCTATAATTCATATTGTAGGTGATCATCATTCATTATAGTTTGGGTTTTTTAAGAGACTTACTGTATACTTCAGGGTTTATCAGCACTTATATGTTACAAACATCATTTATGAGGGCTTGCTAATTATTTCCAGAGGCATCAGATAAAAAAAACTAGCAGCAGACCTCCTTAAAGACAACTCATGTGGTGGTTGATTACCTGGTCCCCAATTGCTAGTGGAAGCATGACACATTTAAAGTTGAGATGCAAATGTCTATGCATTCTCTGTGTGCCATTTTCACACCTTTTCATTTACAATTGTGTACCCTGAGAGTAATTTCAGTCAAGGCACAGTTAATGCATTTTTGTGAAATTATTCTTTGTACAGTCAAGTAAATTGCTCTTCTTTAAAAAATACCTTTACTATTTAAACAAAATACTTTCTGTTATTCACAAAGAAAATCTTATGCACAAACTTTGTGTTGGAGAAGCAAAGGAAGACAGAGGACCAATGTTCAGGGTAAGGTTTTGCATTTCTGTTTTAATAGAAAACTCAGCAAAGCCATGAAATCTGAATTCTGCATTCGGTTTTTGGGGTATTCCCAATCTAGGTCGAAGTACTCCATCTCTAGCCTGATTTAAGTGATTTCAGGAGCAACCTGTCATGCTAAAGCTAATGTCAGGCTTTTGTACATTAAGTTTGTGCATTGGCTTTGCAATCATCTGTGGGCAGCACAAAGGGGTTACCTCTGTTCTCACTCTAACTACGTAGACATAATCCTCCTGAAACAATTGCCATTTTTCACTACTGCAAGAACTTAGCACAGCCCCATTGAAATCGAGGTAAGAACTTGTAATGTGGCACATTGTATTTAAAGAATATACACTGGGACAACATCTGTGATTGATTTCAGTCTGAATCTGGGAAAAAAAGACCTTTAAAAATAGCAAAAATTCCCAGGGTGCAGAAATTATAATGCTAATAGACTTAACTGGAACAAAGGCTATTAGCTCGAAAGCAATTTGGAAATAGGTGCTCTACCCAGCCACAATAATTAAGGTAATAATGACACATCTGTTCAAAATAAGTTCAAAATACTTTACCCACACCAAGTAGAATTAATCACTGCTTGTTTTTCTTTTGCAGATGTGCAAAGTCGGAAATAATTACAGGAGCCTGATCCAAAGCTCATGTTTCTCTACTGATCTGATCCATAATTATTTTCTGTACTTTTGTTTCTTCCCAGTTTATTACCTAAATAAAATTGTATTTTAAGCTAAACTAAATATTAGGGCATAATGACAGCTGATGGTCTTGAGACTGACAAGGGTTCTGAGAGCAGGGAGGAAAAGGAAGAGATGAAGGCATTAGGATGTTTTGTTAACTGGTGGCACTGGGAGAACAGGTCTGAGAGAGGGGAAAGGGTCAGCTTAAACTCAGTCCTTCAAAGAGAGATCTCTGGGCACTGAAGGAGGCTAACACAGCCAGATGGACAGATAAACAGATAGGTGCAGGGTGCCTTTTTCCTATCTGTCCGTACTTGTACATAGTTCTCCCTATAAGGAAAGTGTACAAATTTTACGTGTATTTTTTGTGTAGTTTCAATTAGAGATTTATATCTGGGAGAATTCTTTCTCACAAGCAAAAGCTATACCTAATACCTAAGCATAATTTCAGCCAAATTTTAGTACTACTTCACCATTTTTCTTGTATTCCCTGTCTTCTTTCTTATTCTGGACTTCTCAGTGAGGAGAGAAGAAAGTAATGCAAAGCAATGTGTATATATATGCATTTATATGAATATGAATATATATATAAGATAGCAAATAGTGGAGGCAAATATAATTCTAAGTGAAAAATCTGATTAGACTACCTAAGGACTAGAGAATAATCATGAAAAAAAATTGACAGAGCTTCTTCAAAAGACACAGCTCTTCAAAAGAGAAGCTCTTCTCTATGTATTACTTTCCTATGAATTGCAGGAAAATCATGCCTTCTGAGAGAAATCTTGGGGACAAGGTGGGGGGAGGGGAATGGCCAATGAGGCCCAGTTGTCAGGATTCAGTAATCAGCTGTAATCGTGCTCTGAAAATTCACCTAGCAAAAGTTATCTTAAGCAGTCTCAGAAACTCCTTCCTTTTCCTTTTGTACGTCCTTGCCAACAGAGCGAGCAATATTTTTGTACACTGTCTCTCCCAATTATTGGACAGATCAGAGTGAGCAATATTTTTGTGCAGTGTCTCTCCCAATTATTGGACAGATCTAATGGTAAAATGCAGTTTCCAGTGTCTTATGGCTTTGTTAGATGTTACACATTGGGCCTAAGGTTTTGCGTGTTTTGTTCCCACAAAAAAGAGGTCCAGCTTGATGGAACCTGCAGCTCTGCCTAATTTTAGGCACTTACCATCAATGTTTGCAAGGTAATGCAAGGCTTACATGGTGTTTTCTAAAGGAAACTACCTTCTATTAGCAAAGCAGGGTCGTCTTCTCTACCTGGCAGAGAAGGACAGCAGCTGCCAGTTGTTACTGCTGGTCAAAAGCACACCAATAGCAGAAATAATTTAAACTTATCAGGTATAAAATAGTTTCTTATTGGCTACCACAGCCATATTTCCCTCATTACAGAGGCTTTTAGTAAGGTGTAAACCCTAAAAGCCAGCCCACACTGACCAGCACTGCAGGGAGTTCTTTACCCTGTGGCAGGGAATTGGCTGCTTGCTGCTGGGCACAAGAAGGAGGGATGCTATCCAACCCCAGGAAGGGTCACCCATTGCCACACAGAGAAACCTAAATGAAGATTTTCTGAATCAAAAAGAAGTTGCCAAAACTTTCAAATACTGACCTGTGAGTTGAAAGCCAGGTGAAGGGCAACTGGAGTCACAATATAGCACAGATATAAGGTCTGCTCTGACAGGAGGTGTCTTATTGCCACAAGAAAGAACCCTAGTCTTGCTTTCTGGCTGCTTTCTGTTCCCGCCCTAGCTCTGTGAGTATACTGGTGTGCTGGTTTTGACTGGGGTAGAGTTAATTTTCTTCCCAGGGGCTGGTGTGGGGCTTTATTTTGGATTTGTGCTGAAGACAGGGTTGGTAATACAGAGATGTTTTTGTTATTGCTGAGCAGGGCTTACACAGAGCCAAGGCCTTTTCTCCTTTCTGTGCTGCCATGCGGGGAAGCTGGAGGTGCATGGAGAGCTGGGAGGAGACACAGCCAGGACAGGGGACCCCAACTGACCAAAGGGATATTCTGGACCATGTGACGTCATGTGCAGTATATAAAGCAGAGGGAAGGAGGAAGAGAGGGGGACATTTGGAGTAATGGTGTTTGTCTTCCCAAGTCACTGTCATGTGTGATGGGGCACTGCTCTCCTGGAGGTGGCTGAACACCTGCCTGCCCATGGGAAGCACTGGATTAGTGCCTTTGCTTGTGTGTGGCTTTTGCTTTCCCTATTAAACTGTTTTTATCTCAACTCGTGTGTTTTCCAGGTTTTATCCTTCCGGTTCTCTCACCAGTCCTGCTGGAGGGGGTTGAGCAAGTGACTGCCTGGAGCTTAATATTCAGCTGGGCTTAAACCATGACAGTTGGGCATTTCTGTGACGTGGTCCTCTTGTGTTTTCTCTGGCTGTTAGATCATGAAGCTTCTTTCCTTTTCTTTTTGTCAAAAGATGCTATTAGAGTCAGTCAGCCCCCTGCTGGGCTGAGTATTTTCTGGGGCAGCAGGAGTGCTTTTCATCTGAAACAAGAATTGATATTTTTAGCCTGATTTGGACCTCCTCATCATTGTTTGGTGATGACACAGCTCACCAGTATGAGCATGCCCACACTTCACAAAGACTGGATGGCCTATCTGAAATGAAGTTTTCTTGTATAGCCTGCCCATATGAGAGGAGTGAGTGGGCTTCCACCCCCCTCCAGCTTTGCTCAGAGCTGTAGTGTGTCAGCAAATTTGTCTGGGTGCTTTGGCTGCAAATTTTAGGTAGAGTGTACATGTAAAAGAAAGTGGTTGTGATGCAGGGTCGTGGACATGCGTGTGGTAAGGAGGTGCTGCTTTGCATAAAAAGTATTGGCTAACATCGGGTTTTTAGGATGCAGGAGCCCCAGCTGAATGAGAGGTTGTCTGTGTTGTAAAGGGTCTGGAGGCTTCCTGTGGCATTTGGGGTGGGGAAAACCCACAAGTCAGAGTGCTTTAGGGAGTACCCACACAGTCCCTGTGTGTGGTCAGGAAAGGTGGTTTTGAGAGTGCCAGGAGAGTTGCAATAATGTGACTGTGGGAACCTCCCTAAAATGGGGGAGTTCTCAACAGTGAGCATTGGTTAACACCTGGGAGAAAAAAAATCACCCTGTCAGGAACAGTTTGAATTATGTGGCTTTGGGGTTTATTTACAGCACATTTTGTACTACAGAAGTTGTACAAGCTCAAAGCTTGTTAATTAAATAATGCCCCTCCTATTGACTGAATGAGACTGATGGTTATAAAGTAATTTTTCTGTAAGATGCCTGAGTAAGGCTATGTCACAAAGCATGTATTTGAACAGCTAAAATGCATTTTTCTGGTCTTGGCCAGTTTTTAGGTTTTGAGTGTCTGATTTAAGCTGCTGAATGCTTACAAAGTATTGATTTTAGCACATGTATTTATGCATTTACCCTTTTGAGTTGAGCTGAGTTTTTGGTCATCCTCACTGCAAAACACAAGATTCTTGGGAATAACTGCCAGAAATATCTGTTCTTAATAATCACTTTTAAGACTTTTATCACGAATTTGCTCAGTGCCTTGCTGCAGAGTGACTTAGATTCTTAATATCTGACCAGAATATTAATTTGGACTTGAATATCAAAGCCCAGAAAGGACAATACATTCAGATTACTAAGGGCTCTTTTTTTTTTTTAATTTATTTCCATAGCTGTAAAAACATTGGGGGTTTTGTGTGCCAGCTGTAAGAACAGACTCTTGGCTCCTCCATCTGGTTACTATCTACTATAGTGAAGTGTCCTACTAAAGGCTGCTCAAAAGGCAAAATGTACTCTTGGGCAGTTTGTTGTATGTTTTCTTTATATTTTTTCCGCTCTGATTGTCTTTATACTTGACACAGAGCTATGTCTAATACATTTTCATAAGGAATATACTTTGAAATAATGTAATTATCAGACTATATATATATATCATCTTGCCAGTCTGACCTATCATTCAGGAAATACTCAGGTTTTATTCAAAACCATATCAAGAGGGGATGCACTAATTTTTGAAGACTTAGTAATGAAAGCAGTGGGAGAAGCTGACACTGTTTATTATCTTGTAAAGATATTCAAAACCATCTTATATAATCATAAAACAGCCCTCCCAAGAGCACTCTTGAGAGATTAATATGGATGTTATGGTGCCTCGGGATAATAATATTCATTTTCAGTAACCGTCTTTGGAAGACTTCCTGTTAACAAAAAAG
>VYXC01008169.1:808384-875875 GCA_013397175.1 Platysteira castanea
TTTACTTCATGTTTAAATAATATGAGAGGCATGAATACAGACTGACATAAATAAAGAATGCTCATATTTGGGCCATTACTACGCAACTGAATGCCCATGTGGTTCTGGACCCCCTTAAGAAGAAAGCCTGCAGGCTGTTCACCAATCCACTGTCATCCTTTGTTTTCTCTGTGATTTTTGTAGGTTTATCAAGTCTCTTGGGTCTTATTACTCAGCATGCAGGTGCAAACATGCAGTAAACATTCCAGCTGCATATACTTAATCATAACTTACAGTGTTAGACAACTGCTTTTCAAAAAAAAAAAAAAAAAAACCACCAAACTGAAAACACAGTTTTTCCCTCCTGCCCCCCAAAAAAGAAATGGCTTCTAAAATTTTCCAGTTTCTGAAAACAAAGAAAGACTTGAAGGACAGGTTATTAATATTCTATGCTTAGCCATTTCATTGTATGAGGCATTGATTTAATAAGCTTCAGTATATAATTAAAACTTGCAAGTTCAGAGGTAGTGGTAAAATCTGCTGTCCGCAAAACTACAGTAAAAATCATAATTACATTTAAGTATGGAATGACAGCTTTTCTATCCTAGAAATACGATCAGTGAAAAACGTTTCTGTGCCAAAGGTCCTGCTGTGACAGAGTCATAATGGTCTTCCACTGCTCTACAAGTGCTTAAGTAGGACACGATGATCTAGGGTAGAAGCTTTGTTATAAAGCCATTGTTATATGGCCATATGTCTGAGATATTAGGGGAGCTGGCTGACTCCATGGACCCCAAATTTGTTGTTTCTGGGCAGCTGGTTTCATCCTCTCATCCAGACAAAGATGTGAGAAAATGCTGCTCTGGGTCCAAACCTAAATGCCCCTGCTACCAAGGCTGAAAGGCCAATGTCTGTCAGCTTTCATCAGGATCAGAGTTCTAATGGCATGGCACAGGAGAGCTACATGTGCCTGACACTAGCACAGATCTTTGTTCCCTTTCATGGAGCCTGAGCTGGCTACTGAACTCAATCCCCACAAAACTGGAGATTAATGTGTAAAGTGTTGTGGCAGAACACATACTGTAACCTATTGACCTGACCTGTCACCTTCTGACATTAAAATATCTCAATAAAAGACAATGTTATTCAGTTTTATCTGTAAGAACTCAGGCTTTATTAAAAAAAAAAAAAAAAAAAAAAAAAAAAAAAAAAAAGAGTTCTATGGCAGGTGGTACCTCTCATATTTTAGGATCACATACTTTATTAATAATTTGTTAACTGTATGTTTCAAAGAATAAATTCTAGTGGATTTACATATACTCTTTGAATTATTTTGTTCTCAGAATTGACTTTCTGGATGCATATAGCTTTAACCTAGGCAGTTCAGTTTTCACAGTGTTTTTTAGGAGGTGGAAGGAAGCACAAATCAGGCCATTAAACCAAGGAAGCTCATGAGGAATGTAGTTCATGAACTGGAAATAAAGACTCATGAAGTTCACTGGACTGGAAATAAAGACTTTTTCAGCATTTAAGAAAACAAAGCTTTTCCACATATGTTTTCCATTTTTTCATTCTTTTTGGTTTTTTTTCCTAAGGAGAGAATATGACAGAAAGAGCCTGAGCCCAAATACTGAACCTACTATCTCCTGGGAAGGATTTCCTCAGATGTTGCAACCAGCTGGTTGCTCTCTTTTTGGCAGGACAGGTGATGTGTGAGGGTGGGATACTCAGTAATGTTGCACACACTGAGAACCTGACAAGGAGTAGGATGCCTGGTGGGTTTTCAGACCCAGCAGCTGTGTGTTGGACACACTTCATGTCCTTTTCTAACAAGCACAACTGCTGTGCTTCTCAAAGCGACTGTGCCAAGAAGCCTTTTAGCATATGCAAGTAGCACCCTTATCTTTATTCATGCTCAAAGCAAGCTCCTGCTAACAGTAATTCTTTTTAGTAGTAATTCTTTCAGTAGTAACTGGTCATGTCCTTCAGGGTTGTGGCAGCCCGTGGCCTTAGTTTCTAGTTCCGTGGGCACAACTTTTTGAATAGACAGTAATTTACCACTTCAAAGTATCTTTGGATAAACTTTCATAAACCACCTGTCATCCTGATCTTGTAAGTGGTCTTTCCCCCGCATTGAGACACTCTACCTCACTTTGTGCTTTCAGTCAGTATTTTTTTTATTTCTGGACTCTGTTTTCACCTGGAGGAGTTGATTGCAGTCAGTTCTTCATTATTTTTTTTAAATGAATATTCATGTTAATGCACAAAAATCATGTAAGAGAATCTGGCCCATGGCAGATGCCCCATAGTCTTTAAACAGGATCTTTCTGAGAAAGGGAAGAGCAATTTATCTCAAAAGTTTTATGTAGGTGTCTGGTTGGAGACACAGTTTTTGGGATCTGCCTGACATCTCATTTGTCTTGTGCTTTTTTTCTCTTTTCTTCTTCCCTTTATTTCTGGAATACACCCACAGCTCCACCTCCCACTGACTGGCCCCAGCGTTTGAGCTCACTGGCCTGATCTGTGTTGTGTGCTATTCCTCATGTTCCACTTAACCATGTAAATAAATAAATACATAGGGTTGAGGGGTTTTTGGTATCAAGTGCAACATCAACTATGAAAATCATTGAAGAAATATTTACCCCTAGAAAAATGACATATATGAAGAAACAGTGTCTAAAGACCGTAACAGGATTTCTAACACTGTAACAGGATTTCTAACACCGTAACAAGATTTCTAACACCGTTATGTTTTAGACCTAAAAAACACAATGAAATGACACGTGAAAGAAACACAAAATCCCTACCTCCTCTCCAGCTTCAAATCCCCTTCCTTTCAAGTCCAAAAGTTCTTTGAGATTTCTTTACTACCCAGCCAGGGAAAATAACATCATCTTTAGCACTTCTTCCTTTTTTCCTGCTCATCTTGCCTTTTTGCTTCCTTTGAGAGTAGAATTCAGAGGAATCTCTGTCTTTTTATAACTTTTCCCTGCTGAAGGTGATGTTTTTGCTGTTCATTTTAAAGCTCAGCTGGGAGACTTGATTCTTAATAATCACCCTACCCAGGTTAGTATTTGTTAGCATCTTACTGGAATGGATGATGAACACGCAGAAAAAAATTATTTAATTTTAATGTATCTTATCATCTTGAGCTTACAGAAATAAGATATAGACCTAAAATATTTTATAGTCAAAATAGAAAACAAATAATTATATAGAGAGATCTGAATATATACAAGTGATATATGACCTGTTGTACTGATACTGATACATTTGATCACTGAATCAGTGAAATTAAACTTGGTGTCATTTTGACTTTAGTTTCTAGTATTTTCTGTGCTTTTATTTTCTGTGATTGAAATATTAAACTACTTAATTTATATTTAATGTTTTAGAGCTGCAATTTGAGGTTCAAAGCCTTTACATAGGTCCTCTCTGTAATTTTAATAAGTGAACTGACTTTGGAGAAATTGCATTGTAATCTGAAAATAATTTTGTGAATTCTTTGTGGAAAATTCATTATTTAGAAATTATATATCCCTGATGTTTCCATGGAAACACTTTCACCTTATGCTAATGAAATAAAAATTACAGGAAAATAAAATCTTTTAACATAGAAGAGTATTAGAAAAATATTCTTTTGCAGATTGGAAAATTTTACTGCAGATAGATCTCCAGTCTCTCAAAACAGCTGTCAGTCCAGATCTAGAAATGGGTCAGGTTCATCCTGTTCAATGCTGAACATGAATGCATGTTCAATTCTAGAAGCTGGATGGGTTGCCATGAGGGCAAACCAAATATGTTGTTTACTGGCAATGATGTCTCAAAAGGTTTGGTTATTTTAATCTGTGTCTAAGCATCTGGGCTCAGCAAGCACTCTGTCTATGCATGTTTCCTACTTCAAATAATGTGATTTGGGTTTTTTGCCCTATATGACACAATGTAGATAGCGTTTATCCACTGTGATAATTTTACTCTTCCCAGCACTGCGGAGTAGGAGGTAAAAGCTGGTAGGACTAAGACTGTAATAAAGAATGTTGGGCTTATTCCCAGTCTTACCAAGGCAATAAAGCTCTGATCCATTTTCTTGCAATGGATGACAAAATTCCTTCTGCCATTTGTGTCCATTGCACCACCTCTTTCGGGATCTCTGGGTCCTTTTTGGTAGATGCACTGGAGGGTGAGTATGGGGGGGCTCTGAAATGGAGCACCTGGTGGGCAGTCAGCAGGGAGCAGAAAAAGCAATATCCCACCATTCTTTAGTCACTGCAGTGAATGAAGCCCACGATGTCTTCACCTGTGCTTCCAAGCAGAAGCTGCTGCTTGGGGGCTGTGCTGTGGGTCTGGTGTTGGGGAGCTCTGCACCAAGGGAGGGCAGCTGGGATCCGTCTCTGGTGGGCATAGGCTGCCCCAGGCGGTCCTGGCTAAGGAGATAGTCCTGTCACAAATATTTGCAGCCCAGTGGCCCAGGTGTCCAAAAAAACCATTTTCCACAGTGTTACTGTTCCTGATAGCAAGTGGAGGGGATGGAGGGCTGTTGATGGCACTTGTTGGAACTGGTGATTGACTGTTGTTTGGTTTGTTCCTTTTTTTTTTTTTATTAATGAGGTCCTCTGTGGGTAGGATAGAAAGAAAAATTCAGTTTAAAAATTGTTTTTATTTTGGCAAATCCTTCCTCTTATCACAACACAGAAAACCACATTGATCAGAAAATATCAAAGAATGTTGCTTTCTTAATGCATTTTTGTAGACATGCTGTCTCTGACTCTCTAATTAGAGTAAAAATTTACTCAGACTTTATTAGCCTCACTTTTGTTCATATAACTGGTGTTATCAGGATTGAGCCCTTTGCAGTCACATAGGTAAGAAGCAAATATGATCTGTAGCTTATTTAACTATTGCTGAATTACACTGTTCTTTTTGGTTACAGAGGGAACAAGGAAATTTGCCCTGAGTGTATGAAACGCACAGCCATCGGTAGCCTCAGAAAGTTGCCTTTGTTGATAACCATATTGAGCCAGAAATTTTCTGCCAATTCAGCCTCCTGCTGCCACCCACAGCCAGCTGTGTTTAGGAATTTTTTAACTGACAATAGTCAGAAAGGAGGTGAAGGGGGTTTTGTTGTGTTAGGAACATGAAGCCTGGAGAAAAATCAAAGTGGTAATGGATTCAGAAGACATACCCAAATTTTAAAACAATATAAAAACTCACAAAGCGTTGGTTTATGATGTCTGGGGTTTTTTTTGCAGATTTAGAGTAGGAACAGCAGCAGTTGTCTTTCTTCTGGTCTTCTCTATCTATGTGCTCTAGTTTGATTGCAGACTATTTAGGCTGAGAGTTTCAATCACTGGAAAACAGTTTAGTGATTGCTTGGGGTCTTGGATAAAGCAGATGCCGAAAGCAAAGTGTTCCTGGTACTGTGTGTTTTCATGGATCTTGCTGGGCCACCAGTGAGGCCTTTCAGTCCCCTTCCAGGCTGAAATGGAGCTATGATGAAGTGCTGCACATTCAAGAACAAGCCGCTGCCCCTGAAGTGCCTTTTGTGGGGATCTAAATAGATGGATAAAATTGAAATGGATGCATGTATATATTTACAACAATGGTACATTACAGCAAATAATTGGTGACACACCATACCCCAAAACAACTTCATGGGCCACAGGGTTGAAGCTAACTTGTACGTGGAGTAGGATCCTTCTTCATTTGTGGACAAAGGGAAGCAGTCATCTTCACAATTGCAAAAGTTTTTCTCTCCTCTTGTAGCATAATATTAAATGCTTATTCTCAATCTGCCAGAGTTAAAACTTGCATAGGTCAGTCTGGCTTGACCTCATCTCACAGGGATGGGAGAGCAGAGCTCCACATGAGCTGCACGCTGGCCTGTTTGTGACAAAACTGTGACATTTCATGGGCAGCTAACAGGTGTCTCCAGGGCACAGTCATCTCTTATGAAGCTTTGCGTGACTCAGAAATGCAGTGAGAAAATAAAACTGGAAGAAGAGTGCTTCAGCAGCTTGTCCAAGGCAGACACATTGTGTCAGAATGGGGTTCAGCAGCATTCCCAGCTTTCAGTCCAATGGTCTGTTCAGTTTTTCCTCCCTGCACCCTGGGGTTTGATCCATAAACCGAAGTCTCCATCTCTCATTTCTGCTCTTGTAAATGCCACTGTTCTTGTCTCCACTCGTGGGTATGTGTGTTCAGCTGGACACAAAAAGGTCATAGTGGGAATTTACTTCAAACACTGACTAGATTTGTTCATGTGTCAAGGACTAGGGTCCAGGGATGGCAAGGAATACCTTGGCAGCGCATGTCAATATAATTTTAGCAGGAATGTAGCTCACTTGACTATATTAAACTACTCTGGTTCATCTAGTATGATAATCTGTTTTGACCTTTGTCTTTCCCCCATTAGAACTTTAATTGATTGGCTGGCTAATTACAGACATTTCAACCTGTGGCAAGGAGGAAGTGTTGTAAACATCTACTCTTGGATTGAAAATCTTTAGTGTGATGAGAATGCATGGGCTGTACAGTCACCACATTAACTGAGACACTGCAATGCACTTGTACAAAGCTGGAATGGGAAAATCTTTGGCATAGCTGGTTGTTTGACACGTAGCTTCCTACAAAGGCAATGTAGCATCATTAACTGATATAGTGAGGTTTGGTTTGGTGGTTTTTGGGTTTGGTGGTTTTGGGGTTTTTTTGGAAAGGTGTTTTTTGTTCTGTTTGGGTTTTTTGTTTCTTTGTAAGATTCTGTTTTGTTTTGGTACCCAACTTGATCTGTGAGGGATCTGTCAAGGTCACCTGATACAGTCTCGTCCCTCAAAAAATGAGAACTTGCATATTATTTATAGTAAAAAATATATTCTGAAAAAGAATGTATCTGCACGTGTGGAGTATTTGTAAACGACTTGGATTTGAATCTGTGATGCTGTCTGGTCTTCGTATGTCCATTTCTTAATGGATCTCCTCAGCATGTCTCCTATCAGTGTAATTCAGTTTCTTCTGTAGGGTACACATGGATGTGTACTGGCTAGTCAAGTTGTCAAGCTTGAAGGATTTACTCAAGTTGTGCTAGGGATGGTTTATATTGGATCTTAGGAAAACATTTTCACTGCAATGGTTGTCAAGCATTGGAAGAGGCTGTCCGGGAGGTAAGAGATTGAGTCACCATCCCTAGAGGCCTTTAGAACACCAGCAGATATGGCACTAAGGGACATGGTTTAGTGGTGGACTTGGCAGTGCTGGGTTAACAGTTGGCCTTGATGATCCTAGGGGTATTTTCCAACCTGAAGGATTCAATAATTCTATTTTTCTAATAAATGAAAACTGAAGGTACAAAAAATCTGTTGACCAAAGGGGTATTTGGGAAAGAGGGAGAGCTACAAATTTCTGGAGAAAGTCAGTCATGGGCATGGAGAGGGGGACACAATCATGATCTAAGGACTGAGTTAAGCAGTTGTGCTTTTTGGTGATTATGTGCACCAGCTCCCAATGTTGATCCTTTAGAAATCTGTATTTCATCTGATCTGTCTCTGTTCTTAAATGTTTGGGGGAAGAGTTACCAGGGGTTTGTCATTAGAAGATGAGACCAGAGGGGGATTGTAGAAAATTAGATTTCCCACATTGGTATGGATGATTTACCACATTGGTATATCATTCCAACCTCCATGTCCTGGAAATACACTAGGCTATAATTTGGTTTCAGGGGACATGGGAATTAAATAAACATTTACTTACACCTTTTCTGCCCATCAATATACACCCTAGAGTTTGTGACATTTGGGGTTTTACATTTGCCTCAGTTACAGCTACTCACCTGTCCAAATGAAGAATTAATGTGACATGAACACAACAGAATTGTGCATGAAAATAAATTAATGTCCCTCAAGCACTAATTTATTTATTGGTGCTACACGGTTTCTAGTCATGTACAGAGCTTAAACTAATTTATTCTACCTGCTTTTATTATATCTAGCATTTCGTGACAAAGACCACACTTTATTGCTGACATTGTAATGCAAGAATTAATAAATATGCAAAGTGAACTGCTATTGCTCAGAGTCATGAGTAATGAACATCTTGTATATCACACTGTGATGGCTGTTCTTGTTTATCTGTCTTTGGCTGCTGTACTACTGAGATTATTTTCTGTTATCCTTGCTTTGTAATTTATATTTTTGCCTTCTTTTAGGCGTTCTTTCCTGTAAGAACTGCTGTGAGTGTCTCTCTATCTTAATACGAGTTACAGTGCATTAAATCTCCTCATCATTTTAAGATGTTTTGCATAGATGCTTGGTAACAAAGTATATCCCATGCATTGGTAGAGAGAAAGTTTTTGGATATGGAACAGCATGTTCAAAGCTGGACTGAAATAAAAACCTAAAAAAACCTGACAAGAGATGGCTGAAGGTTGACTTGAGAAGCATCACAATCTTTTCTCAACTATTTTTCTAGCTCTTGTCCAGTTGTAATCAGGTGAAAAAATGTCTTTTACTTCTTGAGCCAATTCTTACAAAAACTAGTAAAATACAAACACCTCTTCAAAGCACATTTTGACTGTTCTCCATGGGATCTTTGATTGATCCTGAAAGCCTGATTTTCAGAGCTGAAAGTCTCTTACTAATAAAGATTCTTTTTATACAGCACAAAGGTATTTTCTCAACATAATTTGAATTTCTTTACCACCCCACTTGAACAATTTTTCCAGAATGTATCAGAGGCTGCATAGTGTTCTGAAGTACTTTTTCAGTTTGTTTTTTTCTCTCTTAACTGACAAAATAATATTTAGAGTGAAGCCTTGAAATCATGCAGACTGTTCAGTCTGTGCTGTCCAGGGACTGACTTCAAACAAAAAATTTTTACTTTCAGTTTAATTGTCATGTGTATAATCTGCTTTTTTCTGGATCTTTTTAAACTTTCTTACACCTTTCCCCTATTGCTATATATCTGAAAGCAGTCTTTGGTGTGATGGTTCTTTAAATGCTTAGTAAATTTGGTAAACAGAAAATCTGTGCATAATTTTTTGTTTTTTTTAAAGCCTCTAAGACACTTAAAAAGAGATCTTTTTATTTAACACTACAATTGTGCAAACTGAAAGACAATACTGGCTTTGCAGTAAACGGAGTTGCTCAGGTATATTTATTACTTTCCTTACTTTAGAAATGGAATTGGGTCAGCAAAATAGTATCTTTGACAGAGTTCTTTTATGACTCCAGGCTGCTGGAGACTTTGGGTACAGGGAAATGAATGTCTGGACTCCAGCAGGGGAGGGGGAGGCAGGATTAGGGAGTGACTGGCTGTAAGGGGAGGGAGAACACAAGCAGGTGGCCTGAGGAGGCATTCCTGTATTATTTTAAATTTCCTTTTTTCTTTTTTTTTAATTTATATAACAGAGTTGGATGCCAGGAACAGGAATTTTGCCTGAAGGTCTCAACAGCTTCTTTACTAACCAGCTTAGGTTTATCCAGTTTTCATCTGTATGGATAATGTCATCCTTAATAGTCAGGAATTTAAGCCTTACCTCTGGGAGAGGTTTGATGCCAAAATTCCCAGGGGATGAGGAGGGAAGAAGGCAGTGTGAGGATATTTAACAGCGAGTGGTGGCCTCAGAGGGTGCCCAGCCATGGATGGGCTGTGCTGCTGGCAGGAGGTGCCTTCTCAGCCAGAGCTAAAGTAGTTGAGCTCTTCCTCTCTGAAACTCTGGGTTACCAGGACCAGCAACAGCAGAACGAGGGGCAGTGGTGCCTCCACAGCCAGGGAGATGGCACAGACAGGCACACATGGGCTCACCTCTTCCCAGCTCCTCCCTGCCCTTCCACACTGAAACCGCTGCTGCCTCACCAGAGGCTTTAGGCAAGAAGAGAAATTCTTTTTTGTATTAGTGGTGAAAAAGTCCCATGCCACGTGGCCCAAACCTGCAATGCTAAGACAGAGGCTGTGGAAACTCCATCCTTGGAGAGATTCAAATCCATCTTGATGCAGCCATGAGCAGCCTGATTTAACCTTGATGGTGGCTCTGCTTTGAGCAAATGCTGGATCAGAGAGCTGCTGGACATCCCTTCCAGCTTATGTTATTTTGTGGCTTTGTGGCTTGGCAATTTCTGACTGCCAGTGGCTCATCTGTCACTGATTCCCTGCCTAAGCCTTTCTTGCAGAGGAAAGAGATTTTTGAATCTGCTCCAGTCAGATGTCCAGCCCTTCCTAAGAGAAATGCCAGTATTTGGTCACTTTGCACAGTGCTGCTTTTGTTTGCTTGAGGTTTTTTTTTGTCTATGGAGAATCTTTGGAATTCCCTTCTCTGGGTGTTTTACTTTTTTGTCTAGCGCACAGGATCTCTACAGTTTTGCTCAAGATATCTGTTGCTGACTGCTGAGTTGAGCCCACTTTGTTCTATTGATCACTGCTCTGGGATAATCCTGCTGAAGGACAAGAAGGACTGCTGATGTAGTTGAGTCTTTCATCACCTGCCATCTGGTGAATGGGGCTGCATGGACCTCTTTCACTATGTGCATCTGGTTTGAGACCTTCTGTAAGTAGAAGACAAGTGTCTGTAGGAATGTAAAAAGATATGAGATGGTCCCCAATTTTTCACATGTCCTGGAAGTTGAAAATAAAATTAGTTGTCTTTTGTTTAAAAGGAATTTCTGAAACAAGATGATAGTGAGTCTTCATTAGAAATAAAATAATACATAGAAACTAAAAGCCATATGAAAATGTAAATAAAACAGGTCACCAAAATCATGTGGTGTTTGCCATGAAATACCAGCACAGTTCAGAGGTGAAGCTGCAGAGTTACAGAGTGTGCTATGTAACACACTCTTTTAAGTGGTTTCAATGCAAAGGAATAGTAAGGAGCAAAAGTGACACCACTTAAAATTCACATGGCATCTAGGGTAGTATATATCAGTAAATTTGCTGTTCATACCAGGCAAATTAGTGTTTGGGGAAAACAATGACAACCAAAACAAACTCAAACAAATAAAGTGCAGAAAACCCACCCCCCAATCAACCAACCAACCAGAAAAAACCCCAAACAATCAAACCCTAACAAAAACAAAAGCCCTCCAAAAATCCCACCCCAGAAAAAATGTGAAAACTTATGGATGCATTGTTAGGCATATAAAGGAAGAGCTAGTATGTCAATTTTGAAAGAAGCCTTGTGTCACAAATCTATTAGTTTGGTGAAGAATGTTACTAAGATTCAATTGATTTATATCTGCATATTCAATTTTTATGTCTGTATCTATCCTCAAAAGGCATTTGGCTGAGGTTTCTTACTGAATAACCTTTTGGAACCAAAATTTTATTATGGGATAAATCCTTTCCTGGATTAGTAGCTATTTAATGGATAGAAGATTAGTGGAGGGAAGATATCAAAGACACCACACAGGGATCCTGTGCTGTGCTGCAGGTCTGTTGGTGCCCTGGGAAAAAGATGAAAAGTAAGGTGGCAAAACCTGCTGATGAGAGAAAATTATTCAGCATAGCCAAATGGGGATCCAGCTGTGAAAGAGGAGTCTTACACTGGTGACTGGGCAATAACATAACAGAGGAAATTCAGTGTTGATTAAAGCCATTTGAGCTTTCAGGGAAAAATAATCCTAAATATACATACACAGCAAAATTAGTTCTCACTATTACAGGAAGGAGTCTGGGAGTGATTTCAGCTCGTGCTCAGAAAACATCACCATAGTACTCAATTGTGATCAAAAAAGCAAAGCCAGGTGGTAGAAAGTACTAGGAAAGGAGTAAGGAAGTCAGCAGGAAACATGGTTATGCCACCATTCAAATTCACAGTGCACCTGCATCTTGAACAATGTGTGCAACTTCACAGTTGCTCCCTTTCAGGTTTCAGAGGAAATGAAAAGCAATAAAGAATGACAACAAGGGTGATGGGGAGCTTCTGTGTAAGGAGAGACTAAATAGATTAGAACCCTTTCCCTGAAAAATATGACAGAAGGCAGATATGATATAGAGAATGTCATACAGGAGATGGATAGGGTATACTATTCACTGTTTCTCAGAACACAGTAACAAGGGAATAGCAAATAAAACACTCAAATATCAAGTTGTAAACAAAGACAAAGAATAAATTTTTTTCCACACAACTCCCACTGCACGTCTACAGGATGCTGTGGATGCCAGTAGCTTAGTTGGGTTCAAAGAGCTGTTACACATGGCAGTGGAAGGAAAATCCTGGTAGGCTGCTGTAAGGAGTAGACACATCTGCTTGTTTCCATCTTGGAGGGTATGGAAGGTTGTTTCACTGCACACTGCTACAACCCGTTGTCCATGCAAAGATTGGGAAAGATAACTGTTCTTATTCTCTACTGAAAATAGGTTCTGGGCTTATTCAGTCTGTTGGGAATCACACGTTGCTACTACAAGAAAAACTTTTGTATCATCAGAGATCCACCACCAAATTGACATTGAGTCAATGCAACCTTTGCACTGATTTCAAAGTGTTCTGCAGTGGAGCATCAAATAGAGTCTCCGTTCTTTTACAGATCTTATCTTACATATTGACAAAAGTGATGGGTTTTATGAGGAGCTGGGTTTCACATAGGTTCCTAGTGTTTCTAAAGAGTAAGGGATGTGTCTCCATTTAAATAGCCGAGTGTAAACCATGAGGTTTTATGGGTTGGGGATAATAGATTGTATATTTGAAAGGAAATGGAAAAGTGTCTTTCAGAAGCTGAGATCACTTCAGTTGCATTCTTCAGGATAGTTTCATTTCTTTCATCCAGTGTCAAGAACATTGTTTGTCAAGAACATCCTCATTAATTATTGCTGTCTTAACTTAGATCTCTGACTGAGCAAAGGTAGAACAGCTCTCCTTGACTCAAATTTCTGTAAATGCATCTTTTTCAGCTGATTTCACGTGGACAACTTCTAAAAGCTGATGGGAAAAAATATCATGGGCCAAAGAGAGGTTCGTATTCATTTAAGGTATGCTTAATATGCTATAAGTATAGTTTGACTTATTTAGACTCTGCTCCTCTCCAGGCCTAATTATGGCCTTCATGGATGCAGGCAAATAACTGGGACTCCTGGGCTACCATCTCTAGTGCATTAGCTGGGTGAGATACTGGAGGATACAGGATTATAGCCATCTTTCCTAAGGCCTGCAGACAGCCTGGAAAGTACAACTGTGAATTCTGCTCCCTGTTGGGTCATGGACCTGCCCTTGTTGTGCTCCTGTTGAGCACTGGAAAGATTTCAGGGGTAGCTTTGTTTTGTTCTCAGGAGAAGGAAATATCTTCAAGTTGTAATCATGCCTCACACCTAAAGAGGGTGAGCCATGTTTGTCTAAGTTGTGAAACTGATCTGTTTGGGAAAATTAACAAATATTAGTTTGTAATTAAGCATACTTAAAGCTATTTGACTATAAATAGTTATTCTGGGCTAGAAGCCATCTTTATTATAGAGCTGACGGGAACAGTGCAGGATAATAATACAAAAGAAAGATCATTTACCAAATTCCATTTGGCTGAAATAATATCTTAAAATATTTTCTTTATAGATATAAGTGTACATATTTAGTATAATTAACATAGTTGCAACAAGCTAAACCATTCATTTATACTGTACCAAAATAGATAATGGAACTTCAAAAAACACAATACCTGTGTTTTTTCTGTTGTGTGTGTAGCTTCTACAGTTCTAGATAAACTTGTCATCCAAGTTAGGCAGCAGTAATCAAAGATTTAATCAAAGCTAGAATGCCACATTGAGCTGGATCATGAAGACCTAACTTCCACTTACCCCTTATGTAGAAAACCCAAAGACCTTACACACAGAACTGCTAAAAGATTTGTGAAAATGGCTTTGGATGCTTTAGTATTGTTTTCAAGTCTTTTCGTTCCCCCCTTCCCTTTTCTATTATATAAGGAAATTCAAACTACAGTTCTTACAAGGCATACTTCCTAATGTTAGGTAACTGATTAAACAAACAATGTGGATCAAAGGAAATTCAATAATTATGCATCTAAGTCTGCATCTAAGTTTTAAAACCCCCATATTTTAAAGTGATGAATTATTCAGCACTCAAGATGAAATGGGGAATATTCCAACTCGTGCTTTTGAAGTGTCATCGTATTAATCTAGGCCACTTTATGCACATCTATAGTCTTTTCATCTCTGGAGATCTCTGCAAGATGGTGGGTTCATGTGACTAAATTTCTGTTGGCAGAGAGTCAAGAAACAAGTATTTCAAAACTTACAGTTTATTACTATTGTGATTCAATTAATATTCAGGACTCCTAAGGGAGCTGTGGATTGTATGATGTTTTTTTCTTTTTTCGTATTTTGTGACTTCCATAGTTTTTTCTTCTCCCCTCAAGTTATTTTATTTATGCATATTTGTTAGATGATTTTTTAATTACTTATCCTTATTCTCAGATATTAATTTTAACCTTTACTTCCCTGCCCCCATTCCCCACCATTATCTGCCTAGTCAGGCAGCTTCATTGTAATTCTGTTATTTAGAACATGCATAATTCATCGCTGGGTCCAAGCTAAAAACTGTACATTTAGAAATCAGTTCCAGATGCAACTTTTTCAGTCGGTCCCTATTTTTGTAAGATTAAAAAAAAAGAGTAAGAAAGAAAGCTTGATTCCACTGCTACAATTTGTGTCTACTTTCAAACTTTGATCATGCTTTTTTTCAATGATAAGTTATGTTTTCATTCAAAACACTTTCAAGAATACCCTCTATGGCTTTGCTAGACTTGTCTCTTACCAAGGAAGTGCAATAGTAACTATAGCATAATATCATTTAAATGGGAATGTCTCATTGTGCCTTTATCATAAGAAAATCTATTAATGACTAGTGGGCTTGCTGAATTTCCAACTGTAAACAATATGGAACAGGAGGCTGGAGTTGATGCACACACTGATGCTGGATAAGAAGGTTAAGATGGGCCTTGGGCTATACTGTGTGTGGGCTTGGACCTACCACTCCAGCTGAGATCTGATCTGACCCTAGATCCCAGCTTCTCTGGTCTAAGGAGACTCTGGCTCATTTCAACCCTTCAACAAATCTCTTTCTTCATGCCATTACAGTCTCCTCCTTCCTGCCCTAGAATTTATCCCAGCCTTTTCCTCTTTCTCAGATCTCCCCTCCCCACAAGGTCAGCCTTCCTCAGATCCTTCTCATTGGAGCCTTTACCCCAGCCCATGAATACACTCAATTAGACATCTTTAACTGAGTTTTCACATACTGACGATACCAATTACTAGATTTATCTTTTTATTTTCCAAAGACATACCAGATAATGGGTACAACTGTGCTAGGCTGGAAAAGGAGGCTGCAGGAAGAGTGCTGTAATTGGTGGCCTTCCCATCTGAACCCCTTACCCCATTATGAGACCTCGATTTTTTATCATCAACTTCTCCCTTGCTTCTTTGTGGTGCTGTGTTAGAGATAAAACCTTCAGAGTTCCTTGATTTCTGCACAGGAATTGCACATACTTTAATGATAGTATCTCATCCATAAACATTGCAGTGTGATGTTACGGTATGCTAATGATCTGCCTGCACAAATGGCTGGTGTGACCATTCAAAGAAAGTGAGGTACACTGAGCTCAGCAGCTCCTTCCAATATAAGGAAAGGAACCTGCTGTACCAGTCATGTACTTCAAGACTAAAATAAGAGCCTCAGATCTGCTTACAATAAATGACTTTTGTATAAAGGCACACTTCACAATTCAGATGCTTCCTATGCACTTGTAAAAATGAAATGAACCGTTAATAATTCTCAGTCAAAATACTTATTAATGTCTTGCCTTCAAAGTCTTCATAAAAGTTTCATATGTATTTCAATAACAAGACTTAATTTTCCGGCTAACAGAAATCATCTTAATAATTTTGTACATGAAGAAGTATTCTTGAGTGAGTCCTCTTGTTTGTTCTGAATATTTCTATACAACCCAGACAGTTTTTTTCCAGATGAAGCATATATCATTTCTTCTTAGGGAGTGGACTAAATTCTGTTTCCACAATGCAGCTCTTACTACTACAAACTGTGGCCTCAGAAGCACATGAAGCTGCTGAAAGTGTTCCTTGCAAATGCCTTCCTATGAATTTGATGAAAAGAACAAAGGACCCCATGAAACAGAAACACCTCCTCCCTTGCCAAAGGTATAGTCATATAAAATAACTTTAAAGAGAGAGAATAACTACTATGTGCTAAATGAGTTCAGCACTGACACTCCTTGGTACACAGCATACACTTTGCCAGGAGACACACAACAGAAAACCAGGCAAAAGCACATATCATTGACTGCCTGAGGTTTGCGAGTGCTGATAAAGCTGCAAAGATGACTACAAGGCCCTATTCTTGCTTACAGGGCAGTAGGTGAAAGCTAAGTTACCTGGCCATCAAAGGCAAGCTCACTAGGTCTTCTCTGATTACTTCCATCTTTGTTTGAATTGTATTGTGTTAATTACTTCTATAATAAGCATTTCATTTTTCTGAAGAAATATGCCACATGTTCTGAGTGCATTGCAAACAGCTTATAGCTCCAGAGATGATCACGGCAACTTTGATGAGAAGAGGCAAATTTTCTTCTTAAATGCATCTGAATTGAAGCTCCTGAACTCTACACAGTTTGCCTGGACAGAAAGAAAGGTTCAGTTCTATGGTTTGCAAACCTGCATGGCACAGGCCAGACAGTGCTGGAACAGTACAGTCTGTGTGGTCTGCGGGGAAGTGAGCACATTGGTGCATTACACCGTCATAACAAAATATTTGCTGGAGTTTTTATGCCAGTTTATGTCAGACTACTTGGACAGTCAAGTTAAAAAATTTTGTTTTGTCAAATGTTCCAGTTCCTGTCTATGCAAGTAGAGTTCAGTGTTACCTGGATTTGTAGGTTTGCTACAAATTGGACTCACCTGTATTTCTGTGCCAAATTATCTCATAACACTCAGCTACTTCCTTGTGTGGGATGACTCCTTTCATGAATTTAATAGTTTATAACTACATGTATCTTTTGACTACAAGCCAGTCAACAAAATAATCCAAATCTGTGCAAAACAATTGAAGACTAAGAGGTCTAGTCATTAGAGATAATCTATGGGTTTCTATGTAATAAAGGATAAGAACACAAATCCCCTTTACACCTCACAGTCTATCCATCTGAACTTTCAACAGGGACAGATGTTGTTCTTGCTGTATGGAGCTCTTAGAGATGACTTTAAAATATAGTGTATACAGCTGCTAGGGCCTGGGTGGAATAATTGCTCAAAAGGCAGCAGCTTTTTGGAATACAAAAGGAAATGTGTCTTTCTCTGAGCACTGCCTTTCTCTTGGATTGCACATGTTAAAAAATCTCTGCTTTATGTGAATCATAGATATTTATAAATTGAATCAGGAGTTTTCCACGGGGGAAAAAAAAAGGAGTGATTTTCAAACCATATACCCTTCTCTGCTTCTGCCTGACTCCAAGTTAAATTAAATATCTTCATAGTCACCTTTACGTAGGACAGTATTCTCATTTGAAGTCATGCCAGCAATATAAATACAGGCATGCAAACTGGTTATACAATTTTCCTTCACCTTTTGACTCACTCCTTTTGCTAATAAAATAGTCATTACTACTGTGCCACATGGAGTGTCAGGTTCATTTTCCTGCCATTAATTTTTGTCTTTTTGCATATCAAGGTATGGTTGAGCAGAACTCAAAAGTTTCAGATTCTGAAATAATATTTTGTGTCCTTATGGATCTTTTCACCTGAAGATAAAGTAATTAAAAAATGTGAATGCTTTCAAGCTCCAAAGCTTCTTCTAAGTGACATCAGTATCCGTGTGCTAATATGGGAAACAGAAAATCCAAGACTGCTGAATAACCTTCCTGAGGTACAAGAAAATCTGTAACAGAGCTAGGAATAAATGTGGTGATAATTCTTGACTCACCTTGTTTGGGGGGGTACCTACAACCTGCCTTTCATTTTCCTTTTTTTTTTTTTCCCTCCTGTTACCATATATAAGTTATTTCTAGCACAGAATTTATTTGCATTTTCTGACTCTCTTACTGTACATGATTTGATTACTTTCAGCTGAGTGGATCTGGGCAATTATTCTGTACTTTAGGAGAAAACACCTAAACAAATAGTAGAAAAAAGACCTTGTCAAAAGTGAGAGATAAATAACTTCTGTAATAGCAATAGGTTGTATAACTTTTCATTTTTAACAGGAAAACAGAGTTAAGTCTGCTATACCAGAATAGTGAAGAGACCTCATTTAAGCAGTTACAGCTTTGTGTGACATGGATGCATGCATGTGTGTGTGACAAAATCTGAGTGAATAATACCTTGCCTCATGCTCTTGTACAGTTCTGGTCATTCCTATTCGCCTTCTTGGTACCAGGTGAATATTTTGACACTTTGATGGTTTGTTTAACTTTGTTCCTTATGGATGTGGCTGTAGATCCATTAGGTGTGCCATGAGCATTCCCAAGTACTTAAGCCAACTGCTACAGAATGTCTTACATCTGGGCTAGTAAATTAACCCCTCCCTCCAAAAAGGAAAGGTCTGTGGTGTATGTGAACTCCTCAGCCAGTCCCAGGAGCAGCTCTGGAGGCATAAAATGTGCTAAACAGCGTCTGGGTTTAACTGGTTCTAGTAGTTAAATGTTTTAGATGTTCCTGGGAATGCCTGAATTTCCTGGTGTAGACATAACCCATTGAGGAGTGAGGTGAAATGCTGCTTTTTCAACCTAAAGTATAGTTCAGTTTTCCTCAAAATGCACCTCACTGCTTGTTTTTAAATAAATCAGCTAGAAGCATGCAAAGTAATGTGATGTAGCTTTGTTAGATCTGAGGGGAAAATATGCAAGAAGCACTGGAAGCATATACGCAGAATTGAACAAACTATAGACCATTCACAGCCTGCTGGTCTTCACAGATTGGGTTTCCCTAAAATGCAATGACGACTTTTGCTCCTATTGAATTCCCATTAAACTTGAAATATTCACCAGTGAGATTTAATGCACAATATGTGACAGCAAGACTTTTTAGGAAGATAAAATATCCAAAGCCATTTGGCAGATGTCACTAATCTGAAATGTCATCATCATGCCATGACTACAAAGATGAGTTGGGCCATCTGATAGTCCATTTTGCTTTTTAGTTTGCTTTTTAGTTTACAAATGATGCAGGTTTTCTAAGGTATGCAGTGCTACACAGCAGGCTATTTTGAATGCAAAGCAATCTATTTCAGGTGGCTGTGAGCTCTGAAATAGGACTGAGGAGAATAAGACTTGTCAGTGAGGCTGATCTTCATCTGGCTGTTTGCCACACTGAGTCATGAGATGTGTTGCTGTGAACTCAGAATCACTCTTATGTGCACAAAATCTATTTTAAATGATCATCAACTAGGAGGGTACTTGGGTAACTTGTCTTCCTAGCAGATGCTAGATGGTCTCAGAAAGTCAGATTTGTCCCTACACACATACCAGATTATTTGTGTGCTCACAAACTTTTTCTACCCCCTCACAGAAGAACTACTTCCTTATGCTTTACATAGTATGAGTGCTGATCCCTTAAGAAACTATTTTACTATTTCCTTTGTGTCCCTGCTTTGTAGTATCTGTAGTTCAAGCCCTTTAATGAAGATAAAGAAATTGTTTTCCATATGGAAATCTTCAAAGTTTCCAGTGACTTCTCTTCTCATGGAAATTCTTTATTTCCCTTGGAAGCAATGGAAAGTTTATGAAGAATCTTGATGGAAGTGTCCAGCAGCACAAGGGAAATTAACTCCATTTCACTGGGAAGCCCAGTGCCTAATTGCCCTCCAGTTTGGGCTACCTGCATCCTGAAACACAAGAACCTTGGATACCCTTGTGAAGTCCTTGACCACGACTTCCTAGTTTGGCAGCTGAGGTGGCAGACAAGTCATCCAGAAAACAGCAAGTCATGGACCTGTTAGATCTTGAACAAAAATGTACTTTGAATGATTAACACTTTTTTTTTTTTTTTTTTTTTTTTTGAGCAACTCATCATTTGCTGGAAGCTGTCTGGCCACCCCTAATTGCAAAATACTGCACAAGCAAATTCAAGTACTTGATATATACAGCTTTGAGGTTCATCCATTTTGTGAAAGAAAAGACAGATTTGATCAATGTTGCTCACCATCTTGTATCTTTTGCTGTGGATAATGAATATTCAGCATGTTGTGTTTCCAGGAACTTTGCTAAAAATAGCACTGTATCCTTGTTTGAAAAAGTGATGAGCGTAACTGTGAAGAATAACTTTGATGCTTTTCCTTCCTCTTCTGTCTGGTTTGTTAACTCTTTCTATCATAACACTTTGCTCACCATCAAACTGCCACCTTCTCAGCAGACAAACCAGAGAAGCATGAGGGCACAGACACATGGAAAAGTAAGGCTGGAGGGAGGGCAATTTCAGGTCCTGTTCCCTCTGCTCTCAGCTTAGTGGTGGGACAAGGTATATCTGAGGCACGTTTAGCTATTTTCATCTAACCTGTTCATAAAACCTTCAGAAACATTGCTGCTCTGCCAGTGCTTAACACTATTCATATTTTTCATCATACATAATTTCCTGAAAATAATTGGTGAGCAAATAACTAAATCTGTATAATTGCCTTTTAACACTTTTTATCCTCACCTCAGTGAGTCCAGAGTTTACAAAATCCTCAGCCCTCTTGTTTCATTGCACTGGATTCTCTCCAGTTTGTCACCTCTTTTGTTAAATCACTGTGTGAGATTCAGTCTCCCTGGCCCGTGCTGCCCAACAGCAGCTTCCCTCTGGTAATTTACCTTACCTGAAGTGGTTCCATTCTCTCTTCTGCAGTGGGGGGGTCCAGTGGCCCAGTACTAAACTGGGTTCAGTTTGTCACTTAAATAGAATTCCCTCATGCCAGATCCTCCCTCCTATACTGTTCTGCCCAGGTTATATTCTGCGGTTTATATTTGCTATTGCAATGGCAAGGTTTCATTACTATCATTCTATTTAATTTTATCCTGTTGGCACTTTCTACCAATTTATCAGCAATTTCCAGTTCTTCTGATTTCTGTTTATTTACTTAGATTTTTATTTTCCATAGGGATTCTACCAACAGTCCCCAGAGTCTCTCTAAGCCTACTTTGGGAGCTCATTACCCTTATAATGTAATTAGCTCTCTTTTTTTGAGTTCAGAACTGTGCACTCTACTATTTTTTTCTCCCTTGCACTCCCGTTCCATCTTCAGATTTCCATTCAGTTACTTTTTATTTTTCATGATCAAATATAGAATCAGATAATTGTAATGTTGTCATTTCCTTTGACTTCTGAAACAGAGAGGAGCTCTCAGCATCTTCCAATTTGTTGGAGGTGGCCAAAGGGCTTTCTAAGATATGAGTGGCCCAAGCTCAAGATTTTTTCTCATATTTAGCAAAGAATTGATTCTGCTTAAGAGTCATCAGACTACAGTGTCAGTCTCCCAGGCTTAATGGATGTCCCACCAAAAGAAACTTAGAGGATAAATCATTCATTCTAATGTGCAACTAGGTTTTTGGAGATGAGAGTTTCAGGTCTGTGTGGCTTTCAAGATTTGAGTTTCATCTTGGAAGTTTCACTGAAACAAACACTTTCTCATTAAGGATTTCAGTTTCGAAACAGAAGTATTGGCCTCTGTGGGAAGGAGGAGCGGGGCAGGGAATCTAAGTCAAAACATTCCCAGCCAGAATAATTTTTATTTAAACAGTATAAATCTGCCTTCCAGCTATGTGCGTCAAATGTTGGCTTCCACACAAAGAAGAGGAAGTGAAGTTGTTGTTATAATTTCAGATGTAATGTTGGAGAGCTCATAAAATAGTTCCAATTATGTAATAAAACAGATGCCACCAGACTGTGATGGATTTTTGTTGAGTTTTAAAACTTGAGGTGTCTGATTCTCTCTAAAAATGGTGAGCGGACAGGGTGGATAGGCAGGTGGGAAAAAGAAAGTGTACTCTGAGTTCTACTGCTTCTAAATTCACTCATTTAAATTAATGTGCTTCTCTAACATACTGGGATTAATTTTACACTGAGAAAGAAAATAAGGGTGTGCTCTGCTAGCTTTGGGTACCATTTATTCTGAACCAGAGGTACACATTCTTATGATTCATGTAGAAAAGAAATCTGGTAAACAAAAGCTGCATAAAATGAAGTGTTATTTAGGGCTTAGTGAGGCATCTGGCTCTAATTTTAGATAAGGTCCTTCTATTGTTGTCTCTGTCTCCCCAAACAGTTGTTTTCTCTACTTCTTTAGGCTTCTGTTTTCAATTGCCAATTTTTGTGGGGCAACAGCTACACTGACACCAGGATACTCCGTGCTTGAACCTTAACACATGCCTATAGCATGGCAATATAAAGATTTAGAAGGATGTACACGGCCTCAGAAGACAGCTGCTGAACATCACAGAGTTAGCATTTTACAGGGTATTATGAAAAGAAGTGCTTTTAACGAAAAATATGTGCAGGGCAAACCTCTTGAGTTAGGTTTTACCTTGTCCTAAATGACAAGTTCCCATGTAGCAAACATTTCAGATCTCAGTATGTGGCTGATCTGCATGGACTGACATAAAAATGAAGAATGCTAGAAGTTTCTTACTCTATTGATATAATCATGGTTGAAAACAAATTTTTTTTGTTATCTTGTCTTCTGCTCAGAGAAAATAATTTTCACTGGACAAACTCTGTAATTCAAAAATTTATTATTCATATATGTGTCACTTTTATTCTGTTTACTTCTATAGAAGGTAAAATTGATTTATAAGCTTTAGTCTTTATTGACTATGGATAAATCAGTTACCTTACACATTATTATCTCTGGACTGTGTTTTTGTGAGTGATCATATATGCAAAAGTTTGTGTTTGAATACACAGCTCTGAGCTCAGAGAGAAGCGAGCCAGAACAGCGAGGGAATTCATAATGAGGCTGCACCTTGCAGCTCAGCCCTATACAGCTACAGGAATTGTGACAACAATTTAGAAGGGCACAAATGCTCTTACAGGTCAATGAAGTTTTGGAGGGGAAAAAAACCAACCAAAAATCCCTTCTCCCTTAAGGGAGTAATGTTGCAGGAGAAGGCTGAGTAACTAACAGAGGTATTGCAAATGGAAACACCTTTTGTTTTCCTGTCTGGCTTTATGAATTTTCAAGACAATAAATTTTCTGTAAAAATGATTTATAGCTTTTATGTTACAAACAAAATTCAAGAAGACTCAGGAAAAATTTTTGAAAGATCTAGTCAAGGAGTCATTGCATGAAGGAACTGTCACCACTTCTTAACTAAACCCATGAGAGAATAAAAGGTTAAATGCACCTAGTACAGGGTCAAAGCTGCTCTAAAGCATCATTAAATTAAATGTGGGTCCAGTGAAATCAATAGCACTATCACTAACTTCAGCATGAGAAAGTATTACCTGTTCAACTTAAACACTGTGTAACTGTGGTGAAACCCTTCCCTTAAAATTCCATCCTAGGTTTTAGCACTCAAACTAGACATCACTGAAAGTTACTTTCAAGCAAATGCTGGGTAGAAAGATATCTCCGCTCCAACAATCTGCATATTTTTAAAATTATTTTATTATTTTTCCCCCATAGCCTTTCAGATAAAGACTGTAACTGGTTACATCAGTCTAAGAGTTTGCCAACTGATCAGTGAAATTTGGGGGTTTTTCTATTATATTATCAAGGATGTTGGTAAGATCTTTTTTGTGGATAGAAGAGTGACAATAACAGCTTCCGAGATGACTGCTGCCAGTTCACATGTCCTGTGGTCCATTGCATGTTGGCCTGCCACTGAGGTCCAAAGGAATTTCTTAACCTTTTCCAAAGTAATCAGGTGACATTTTCACAGTGTTTCTGTTTGTTAGGATAGAAAACCTCTTTATAATATGCTCTTTTCTTAATCTGTACTACTGGGGGAACAGCCCCTATCCAGGGGGTTATGTTAACCACAACATAACTTATAGGTGGCAACTTATATATAAAGCACAAAAAAGGCCAGAAACAACTCCTTTGCCAAAGCTAAATTCCCTACCACCCCCTCAATCTCTAGTCATGCCTCATCTCCAAATTTGTCTCTATGAATCACCTGGAAAAGATATTTTTCACAATACCCTCTTAGTAATATCATTACATCCTACTATCTAAACTTTTTTCCCTTTAGAGTCCTTAAGAGGAATATTGCCAGTCAAAGCATTGAATTTTCACAGCCAGGTTGTGACTTTCATCCTTTGCAAGGAAAAGATCTGGTCCTGGGACCCACCCATTCACTCTCCTCAGTCAAATAGTCAAGGAATGCTTAATTTTTAACTATTTCCATTGAATTTCTGGCTGATATTGTGGACATAATCAGATACATGTGGAAAATTAGAAACTAGATTATATTTAGCCTGTAAATTGAGTATGTGTTCTTCAGATGTTAAGTCCCTTTTAATAGTATCTTAAATACCTGTTTATTTTCACAACTAGGATTCTGTAGTGTCTTATTGGACAAAATTATTTTTCATGTAAGCCTCTTGCATTAAAGAAAGATATTTTGCTGTGATTCTTGTGCTTTGAATCTATTCAGAAGCTATTTCAGTTCCTATTGTTATGGTTCCCATTAAAATGTAAAGTCTTAATATTCAGATTTTTTTGATTATCAGAAAAATCAGATATATACTTTTAAAAGCAAACAGTTCCTATATTTCTGAGTATACTGAACTTGCAGGCATTTAATCTACCCTGGAATCTTACTGTTCAGTCTCAGAGAGTTGATTTTGATGTCAGTCATCCCAGATAGTTGAATAGGTGTTACCATCTCTACAGATAGGGAAGCAAAGACAAATATAGGGCCTGAACTGGCACAGTGCAGAATAATGACAGCTTCCACTGGCTTCAGGAGCTGTTACTGCTCATCAGATTTAAAGATCAAGCTATTTGTGTTGACTGTTAGACAAAGATACACTTGTTTTTTAATGTGTTTTGTCCTTCTAAAGAGTCACATGAAAGTTATTAAAGTTATTCTAAGAAATGCTGTATTTCTGTACATCAAAAACTTCATGGTATAAATTTAACACTTTCATTAATATCAGGTGAGCATCAATAAAGCAAATTCTTTTGTAGTCACTAGTAAATCATAATCGAAATCTATCTGGCTCAGCAAGGACAAAGCAAATAACAGACTTTAGAGCTCTCATCATCAGGGATCATCTCTTCCTCTTTAATTTAAATTACTATATCTATGTCCAAAGTCCTATAATTATTTTTACTATTAATCACAATTTCATACTTTTTTTAAAAACTAACACAGGCTTCAGACAGCACCTTAAAGATCTATTTCCTTCTATATCTCCTTTATTGCTCAAAGGTTCAATAGCAAACAACAAATACCTTGCAGTGCAGCAGAGCAGTTAACCAGTTGCTTAAATCCCAGAGCATCTTATGTACTTACACTTGTACTAAAATGTTTTGCTGAAGAGGGATTGAGTGTTGATCTGAGGCCAGAAGACAATGCCTGGGGCCTCCAAAGTTATTAGTTTCAGCACCAGAATTAGAGCTTGAGTTCCCCATTCCCCAGCACGTATGCAGGTCACTACACTGTGCTTTACCTCATATTGAAGTTGATTCTAATAATAATACTACTATTTCCACTGGGGCAACAAATCAAACGAAAATAATTGGAGGTAGGGGAAACAGTTTCATATTTCAATTTAATGCATCAGCTCTTTTTTCTCCATGAGTAATTTACATTTCATATGAATGCAGACAGAGACTAGATTTCACAGATTATTTTTTTCTTTTCTCTTGGTTTTATTGCCTGGAAAGTGGAAAGAGGGTGTAATTGCTTTTGTTTCCACATACCTGTGATAATGATCATTTTTAATTTAATAAACCAGGAGTTTTTCCTACCAGCTAAAAGATTTCTTCTCCTCACAGAACTTGATGGCAAGTGGGTGAAAATTCGTTCATGAACATCATGAGGCGAAGATCACACAATGAATTTCTTGATTCTTGAAAATTATATCCAGTTAAAATCAAGACATTCTGAATAACACGCCCCTCAAAAGAAAAGATTATTTGTTTCCAGCTGTTGCTGTCTTAGTGTGTTAGACTCAGTTCATCTCAATAAAATGCAAAATAAAATAATATTCTGTGTCATTATGGCCACTGGACTTTAAGGAATGCTTCAGGAATGTTACAAACTCTCCCTGCCAGCATAACTGCAGAGACTACAATTCAGCTCCATGCCAACACAACAAAACCATGTGTGCACGGATGGTGAAGGCAGAGATCAATTATTCAAGGCTGATGCGTCTGATGAAGGATGCTTAAACATCCATCTTCTCGTCACCCAGATGGAATCTGTGTGCTTTCCCTGTGATGAAGACAGATTAGGCACCGATTCAGTGAAGCACTTGCAGGTGTGGGTTTGACAGGGCAGGGGGACAAGAAAGAAGCGAGAGGATTTTAAAAAAAAAAATCTACTGAAGAAGAAACAAGGCACCTCATATCACATTCATAAAGAAATGGCTTTTGGATTTTCCATCCAGGCTACAGAGTTCTTGTTAATAGCTAGTTGCCAAAACAGATGCCCTGATTAATGAGAACAGATGGATTTCTCCAGAGGGTCTGCAGATTTAGACAGTACTTTCACTAAATGAAATGCTAATGATCTGGCACCATGCTTCTCTGTGTGGATTAGACACCAGTAATATTTTATTTGTATTTGGTGGAGTTAGAATGATCCCTTTTAGACCTTTTTAGATATAAAATTCTGGTATTATGCATCACCTCCAGATCCCTAAGAGCTATAAATAAATGAGCCAAATGCATTTTCAGGATTTAACTGCTTGAAAAGTCTTTTAGTAGATTATAGTCTTCTTACAGGTTCTTCTCAAGATTTACAGGAATATCTGGGTTTTTTATTTTTAATTGCAGTTTCCCAAGGCAAATTAATCACTTGATTCATTCTCGTAAGAAAATGAGATTACATTAAATTTTTTGCTGTTATATTCAGCAAAAGTTTCTTTCCTTGATTTTTTTTTTAATCACAATTTCCAAGTAGAATTAATCTGAAAATTTTGTACCAAAGACATTTTTGTGGAACTGGTCAATTTTCTTTCCCATTTGCCATTAGTTAATATTTGTGGTACTAAAATACTATTTCTGGTATTAGATAATATTTCTGGTACTAAAAAAGAATTAATACTTTTTTTTTTTTTAATGTTAATGAATTCTTTTCTGAAGTAGCTGACTCAAATCCCTCTCTTCTGTCATCTAAAAATCTTCTTTGGTGGAATGAAAGGTTTTGTTTTGTTATGTTTTTATTTTTCTGATTTGACAATATGGTTATTTCAAGACAAATCCTCTATTTGCACAATTCACACCTGCCTGGCTATATCATTATGTCTTCTTTTTTGTTTCTGGAAAGACTGTGGATAATAAAGAAGATAATGCAGAACTCAGTTATTTATATGGGGATTTTGGAACTAATCAATCTTCACAATAAAAAAAAAATATCTCATTGAGCCCAAGAGGATCCCTAGCTGTTACTTGCTTCAAAGAATCTGCATCTACAGCCTAGTAGATATGTAAGCTTCAAACAGCTGATCTTCAGTTTTAAATAGATGTTTTTGCTAAATGTGATTTCCTTTCAGAATTATAAAGTAGCAGTAAACTCCTTTAGGAAAAGTACTCACCAGAGGTGGGTGTAAAAGTGCTCACCAGAGGTGGGTGTAGAGACCAGGACTAGAAAGTTGACAGGACAATAAAACAGTATAAAAGAAATAAAGGAGCTTGAAATTTACAATCATCATAGTGACTGATTGGGAAATTGGCCACTGACATTTCTCCTAAAAAATTTTTTTAAAGTTCCTGTGATTAGATACTGAATACTGGCAGAGAGAAAGATGAGTCAAAATTATCCACAAGTGGCAGTAGAATTTGGGCAGCAGGATCTGAGGCGAGATCTCCTGTATCAGTGCTGTAAACTGTGTCCACAGCTCCAAAGTGCCAGTGCAGCAGGGATACCTGAGAAACTCTTGTGTGGTCTCACAGCATAGCCTGGCAAGGTTCACTGTTCTAGTATCACTGTGCCATCAGTGATTTGCCAACCTCTTAATTTCTATAATGTTGTTTCAGGAGTATAAAATTTGTGTCAGACTGTCTAATCCACGGTACTACACTGACAAAGACAGGACAGCTTAAAATAACTTCAATTTGATGCAAAGTATCTTCAGTTTCCATGATTTAATTAAAGGAGGATAGGAGACCACTTGGAGCTGAGATCTGATGATGACTTCCCTTTCAGAATTAGTTTTCCGTACCAGCTCTCTTGCCCCTTCTAATCCCATTTCACAGGCTTTCCAGTTTCTGTTCTCCTTTCTGATTCAGAGTACTGTATGCTATCTTGTCCATGAACTGTACAGAATTCGCAGTTACACTGACACCTTTGCTTTCACCAACTATATTTGTTCTCTTAAAAATGTATCAGATTTGACAGGTTCTGGATGCTATGAATTCATGGTGATTGACATTAATTATATTTCCTGCCTTTAGTTACTTATTAATCACATAAATTTCTTATCCAGTTTTCTCCTTCTATGGAATTGTGTAGGACTTCAGATCTGATGGGAAAAAAACTCAGAATAAGGCAATGTGGGATGATGTTATTCCAACTTAGTAAATAGGCAGAAATACCAAAATCCTGCAGCTAAATAAGTAATCTTGCCAAATAGCCCGTGGAAATCCTCTGCTCCCGTCCCTCATGGTAAATATACCAAACAGTCAAAATTCATCTTCAACTCTTTGTTGGAATTCCCAACGAAGTGCATTAATACACAGGATGAAGGTTGGCTTTAAGCTTTCTGATAGTTTCTAGTTGCACTGCAGCAAGCTTGCCCACCAGAAAAAGGGATGTAGTCTGAGTCCTGCTGTATGTTATTCTCTACATAAATCCAATGAAATTCAAACTCTTTACTGCAAAAGTGAAATGTGAGACCCATTTTTGTACTGGTGCTGAAGACTGAGTGGTGCTTCAGCCTTGCTAAAGACGAGTGAGCCCTGTGTGTGACAGTGGGAGATGTAAACCATTTCCTTTATCTGTAGCACTCAAAAAAACCTGAGGAAGTGGGGTTTGTATTTGAACTGAATGTTGCCATAAATGCAGCCATCCATGCTGCTGGCTTTGCTGTCTGCCTCTAAAAGAAAACAATAGATGAGCCTTGACCATATATTTATGCTGCATTAACTTCCTGATAGATTCCACATAAGTTTCAGGCTAGCAGGATGAATATTGTGTATTCTTACCCTCTCTTTCCCTCCCAAAAAGGACTCTGACTGCAAACCTCAAGCGTCTGTAGTGCTGGAGTCAGACAGCACCATCCCACTGAGACACCCAACTCCCCTCCATGGAAAAGCAGGTTTTCATTCAGAGGGAGCTCTCCATAGTGCTGTGCTCCTGCTGACTGATGGAGTAGCCTTGGGGTTCTCTCCCATTTCAAATGCTTTAGGAAGGAATTTCACCCTCCCTGAATTTGTAGAAGGGTCTTGTGAGAAACTGGTGTTTTATTAAATTTTTTATAAAAGTTCCAAGAGAAAAACATTTATGAAGGGTCAAATGAAACTACTGAAAAGGGAAACCCCTGGAAAGGAAGAGAAAGACTAACATTGTCAGCATTCTGTGGGTTTTGGTTTTTTGGAGGGGTTCTTTTTGGCACCGTTCAGCTCCATTTGTCAAATGGCCACCTCGTAGTAAACAGCTTTTTTGGTAAATTACTGTAAGAATTAGAGAAAAACCTTTAAATTCCCACATGAAACTAGAAAGCAGTCTATGAGATCTGATTTATTCTAATGTAATCGGTGTTGGCTTCCTTTTATGTACATTTTGCATCAGGTTAAGATAGATGGAGCATTGAAGAAAATCTGAGAGTACATATTACTCAGGTCTCACTGTTTAACAGATTGAGTACAAGCATTACATCTTTGGTTTTGGGACACACTCCAGCAGCTTCTGTCCCTGGTGGAAGGAATGCTGTGGGCTTTGATGTCTACAAACCCAGCTCAGGCCTTGAAAGAAATGTAGTGAGAGAGAACCAGTTCTTACAGCTAGATAATAATGAAAGCAAAACCAATTTTTAAATATTTCCATGATCATAGTTATGTGACAACTGCAAACCCAATTTGTACAGTTTACAAGAAAAAAAACATTTTTCTTTTCATTTTGCAGACTCAGTCTGGGATTAGAGACCCAGGTGGATTTTCCAGCTAATGCATCAGCTTGGAAAAGAATTACAAACATACAGCAGTTACAGCTTGGCTAACAAGTCAGCAAGTGATGCGTAAGGCTGAATTTGAACCTAGCTCTCATTCTCAAAAGTTTAATTGGCTCCCTGGGGCAAGCTGTCAAGAAAGGAAACCGATAGAACTCTAGATTTGAGGTGGCCTAAAAGCAGTTTCAGATCACAGGAAAAGTAATGCTCGACTCTCTGAGTTACTTTATTGGTGCACCTTCAAGGCAGGATTTTACACAATTTTTGAGTGCACAATAATATATATTTCTTAGCAGTCATAGTAGAAAGCTGGGAATAACATGCCACTAGTTAAACATTTGCAGGTTTACCCCCTCCTCATCACTACAGGCACTACAGACAAGTCTTAGATGGACAGGTAAACTTTAAGGAAACATTGGGTTAGAACTCTGTTACTCAAAATAGGCTGATAATTATTTTTGCCAAACAACTACTGTCACTCAGCTGGTTTTGGTTTTTCTTTTCTTTTCTACTCTCCTAAGGTTCTTACAGCTTTTCATGTCAGCATTCATCTCTAAAGACTTTGAGTTACTGACAATTCCCCAATCATTCCTCTGATTCTAGGTTTTTAATCTTACGTGGTCTTGCTTTACAGACTCATGTTCACAGATTGACAATGTTTTTGACAGTAAAACTGAGCCATTGTTATATACCTGACATAGGGCAGGATTCACTGCTGTGAAAAGGTTGCTGAATCTCCTTTGTTGTTCTTACTCTTATTCTTGCTTACCTTCCAACTTCTGCTTCCCTAAAGAAAAGATTCAATACACAGAGATAGTCATGATTTCTTGCGTGCAGCTTCAGTTTAGAGCTCTGGATTTATGGCAAAGCTGGAGATGACTCAATTCAATTGTTTCCACAATGGAGCTAAATTATTTGTGAGAGGGGCAGTGAGTTTCACTATGCTGATCTGGGAGACGATACCAAACTATCACTGCAGCTGAGATGACTGACGAAGCAGGAGCTGATGCTGAGGGACAATGCCGTGTTCTAATCGGAGGAGCCGCATGGACGCTCGCTGCCCTCGTGAGCACAGTGCTGCTGCAGGGCAGGCTGGCTGGCACCAGGCTGGCAGAGGCTGGCTCACAGTGCTGCCCGTGCTTTGTTTCCTTCCCTGATGGACAGCAGACTGCAGGGTCTGTAAGACTTGTAGGGGAAGCCAACTTCTGCTAGGAAGTTCTGCCCAGAGCCAGCTGGCCTGACATAAGAGCTGAATATCAATGGTTTGTTACAGATGAATGACCCTTTTCAGGACAAGGCACCAAGTGCTTTTGTTTTTCCAAACACTGACACTTTCCCGAAGTGTTTTTTTGCTAGTTGGCATCTGTGTAAGTGCCCAGAAGCTTTCCAGATTTGCTAACTGGCTGGAGTTAAGCTGTTGCTTCTTGAATTGCTGCTCTCTTCAGCCAGTCTTCGTGAAGAAGAACTTGTGATTCTCTACTGGTATTTATGGAGGTCTGTGGTGGGTTGATGCTGGCTGGGTGCCAAATGCCCACCGAAGACACTCTATCACTCCTGAGATGGACAGGGGAGAGAAAATATAAGGAAAGGTTTGTCATTTGAGATAATGACAGGAATAGATCACTTAGCAATTACATACTCAACTTTGAGGAAAAAACATCTAATTTTTTATCAAACAAATCAGAATTAGGTACAAAGAACTAAAAACTGAATCCTAAAACACTTTCTCTCCACCACTCCCCTCTTCCTGGGCTTAATTTCACTCCTGATTTTCTACCTCCTTGACCCCAGAGGCACAGTGGGACAGGAACGGGGCTGCAGTCAGTTCATCATGTTGTCTCTGCTGCCCTTTCCTCCTCATGGAGAGGTTTAGGACTACTCACACTCTTCCCCTGCTCCAGCGTGGGCTCCCTCCCATGGGACACAGTCCTCCATGAACTTCTGCAAGCAAGTCCTTCCCATGGCCTGCAGTTCTTCACAAACTGCTTGTGTGAGTCACTCTTCTACAGGGTGCAGTCCTTCAGGAACAGGCTGCGCTAGCATGGGTCACCCGTGGGGTCACAAGCCCTACCAGTAAACCTGCTCCAGCAGGGACTCCTCTCCTCATGGGGTCACAGCCAACTTTGGGCATCCAGCTGCGCCAACTTGGGGTCCTCCACGGGCTGCAGGTGCATGCCTGCTCCACCATGGACCTCCATGGTCTACAGGGGCACAGCTGCCTCACCGTGCACTGCAGGGGAATCTCAGCTGGGCACCTTCTCCACTGACCTTGGTGTCTGCAGAGCTGTTCATCTCCATCTTGGAGCCTGCTGGCATTGGCTCTATAGGACACAGAGGAAGCTTCCAGCAGATTCTCAAAGAAACCACCCGTGTAGTGACCTTCACGACCAAAACCTGGCCACACAAACCCAATACAAAGTCTAAAGGGAGGAAGAGAAGAGTTAATACAGTCCTTCTAATCCTGTTTAGTGAAGCAGTGTTTCTTTAGAGCTTTGTATTCCGAAGATCTATCCAAAGCCCAGCAAAGAAAAATCCCTTTTGTTATTTGCTATGCAGGACACCTGGTGTAGTAGGGGAATCTGGGATCACCAGCACACAGAGATTATTTGTATTTCAGCCACTGTTGAGGGTTCCTTGTCTTGACCTGAGGGGAATAAAGACATATGTTTTTCCTGTTTTCTCGGTCAAGTTAACATATTCAGAAATAATATTGAGTATCTTTGAAGCTGCAAGCTGCCAACTGTGGGAAAGATTACATGCAAACATTGTGGTTAACAAAAGTTAGCCAACTTAAGATCAAATTTGCACTTTCCTTTTTGATGTAAATGCTATTATGTTTCCAATTGTATCCAGATTACCATTAATGCAGATACAACTAGATGAGAAGAATGGTACCACACTCCCCTTTTTGAGAATAGTAATGTTGCATCTTGCAATGCCTGAAATGTGTTACATTCTTAGTCTACATTACCAAAATCCAATAATAATAACTGGTCCAATCCTGAACAATAATTGGTAGCATCACAAGCTGGATAGATAATCAACATATTGAAATTTCCTCTTTGTGCTGATTCTGATCACACCAGGTTTGTGTTTGCATTAAAACTTTCTTCAGGACAGAGGGCTGTAAGTATAGGTGTATACCTATAAAGGACCTAGAAGACCTCTCCCGAATAGAGTCCCATTGACTTCAACAGGTTAATGCAGCTCTGGAACCTTACTCCATTACTTGAAATTAACAGTAATTTGGCATAATACCTCTTCTGCTGTGTTTCTTACACTTACTCATAATTTTCCTGTTATAACATCATAAACCCTCCAAAGCTCCAGTACAAAATCAAATTCCTTGTTTGTCACAATTTCAACTTGAAGTCAATTACCCCTGTTCCCACGTTGTCTGGATGGTATAGTCCTATTTGAACAATAAAACAAGAAAAAGTATGGTAATTACCAAGCCTACAGGCAGTATGTCAGCCTGTGAGACAGGCAGTGGCTTAAACGGTAGTCCGATTTTGCTTTAAGTGGCTTATCTTTTTATTTGATGGCATAACAAACACAGTAGGCTAGATTTTCTGCCAGGGTAATGGAGTGAAACTGTACCCATTTATAGCACTGGAGTTCCCACAGCATCATATAATTTATATTTTTTCTGTAACAATGTTCACTGTTACACAGTATGTCTGAAACCAAACTGATCTTTGTGAGACAGATGGTTCTTATTATTGGAACAAAAACAATTTTCTAACAAAAGAGATCACATTGCTAGTTTTCCAAGAAAGGGTCAGTGGTGTTATTTTAGGAATTTTTGGCTAAGGTAATAAAAATGGGCACTTGAAGAACGAGAGAGGTTTGGGCCAAGTTTTCATGCCATATTCTCCATTGTACAGCTTTAAGCTGGGACATGTATAAACTCAGTCATCATTTAATGTAAACATTGGCCTATATAAAAGCCCCACTTAGATTTTCAAATTCTTTAAAAATATGTATGTTCTTTTAACTGCTTCTTCCTTGCCTTACTGTGGAGAGAGTAGGTACTGATCAACATCCTACGGAGCATAGGAAACTGTGAGTCTAGAGTGTGTGTCTCAGGGTTTGCTGGGTTTTATGTCTTCCAAACTGCTGATTTATTGAGACATTTCAGGCCTGTTTCCTTTGCTGCTAGCATCTCATAATGGTACAAGCTCAAAATTAAAAATCAATCTCTAGGTTCTCAGAATAACTTTGTTAACTTAGTGAAGGGAACGTTTACTGTTTTGTGTCATCTCGATAGCCTGACTCCCTTAAGGTAAGCATCATTTGCCTCTCATGACTAGTTCATTTCAATCTGTAGGTTCCACAGAAAGAGAAGGAACTGAAGAAATACCAAGAGAGCTAAAGATCTTTTGGAAGTTGGTTTCTTAAAAAGAGTAGGAAAGGGAATTTCCTCCAGGATATGCAGCTTGTAGGTGAAGAATCACAGTGGAAGGTGTACTTTTCCTTCAGAGTAGCTGACTGATAGACACTTCCTTTCTTCTGAACTATGTGGTCTCCATTTGAGAGCTAATTACAACTCTGGCAGGATCACATAATAATCACGACCACAAGTTCGTGCAACTGACTGAGATTCATAGCATTGATGATAGCTGATCTATGAGGAAAACAGTATCTACTTTTGGGCACAAAACCCACAAAAATGTGGTGTCATAAACTTGTAGATGGAAAATCTACCATCCATCTCTGTGACCTGAGGTGATACCATACCTAAAGTTTTTGGCTACTATATTTTTGTAAAAGCAAGTTATTAAATTCAGTTCTCGCTTCCCACTCTCAAAAAGAGAAGATTTATTTCAGGATGTCATTTGGAACAAGATTTTTTTTTCCTTGTGCACATATTTCATCTGTTCTTCCTTTGCTGGCTGTAAATGTAAACAATTTATTACTGGCAGAGGAAAAAAAAGTCATATTCTGTATGGCAAAACAGTGCAATTTTGAAAGATTTTTATTCACTTGTAGATGAAACCAAAATTTTTTCTTGTTTTTGCATATATAAGTGTCTCCTTTGTTTCTGGTATTTTGTAATGGTACAGCTGGCCTCAAAATTAGAAAGCAGTCTCCATCCAAAAGCCACAGTATATGTACTGAGGAAAATCTGGGAGGAGCATTGGTAATAAGGGTCTCTTTGCAAAGTATTTATTGCTTTAGGCAAGTTTATAACTTTCAGTGCCTCATATTTCTGTACACAGGAAGAGTTCTTGACAGAATTATTATCTTTAGAAATTGTTGGTCACCTGAATTACCATTCATTTGAGAGACAAAATGATTGTTGTTTCCATGCTCTTTGTTCCTGTATAGAAAATGAAAATAATTCCAAAACATATAAAGACCAATACATCACAAAAAGGCAGGTTTCTCTCTTGCAAACATAATTTCCACATGCAAAGTTTATCTGAGTATTTTGCAAATGGAGACCACAGAAGTCAACCGTGACAGCAAGCCAAAAGTACAGTTAATTATCAGATCGTACATGCAAATCAGGCAGGTAGGCACACGATGATTCAGATCGGCACCTTGAGGACTCAGATGCTGAGGGTACGAACTGTAGCTGGAATAAAATGAGCTAATATATCAAAATTATGAAAATGTACTAGTTAATAATTTACTATCCATAAATAGACCTTCTCCAGGAGCAAACTGATTTGTACTCTGAGATATGATAATCCATTTTTAAATGTAATTCTTTTACCAAATTATGCAGTCAGGGCAATAACAAAAGCTCACTTGCAGCTAGGCAACTGGGTGTGGATCTTTTCTTTTGAACACCTCTGCAGAATGATGATGGATTCTAGCTGCAGGCCACACTTTCTGTGTCTCCAGAACCTTGTCTGAAAGGGATCAGCTCCAGCAGCTCAGTCAAGTTTCAGGTCACCATTGTACTGGTGTTAAGATGATGAGCTTTGTCCCAGAGAGATGATAATTTCATAGAAGGAAAAAAAATGGAAGTAAAAATTATCATTTCCTGTTCCTGCAGGACACTCCAACCCAGAGAAATCAACCCTTTTTTTCCCATTTTCTGTAGTGCCATTTAAGTAATTAAAACTATACTTTAAAAATGGGTGAAAAGTAGTTTTTCTGATGTCTAAGTTATCTAGGAATGCAAGCCCAACTGGAGAGTAACTTCATGAAGATATTTCTCATCTCTTTAAGATAATAAACAAACCTTGATGATGAATGCTAATGCTAGTAGAGCCAGAACATGTAGTAGGACAGATATTCCTAGATGGTGGGAGTTAACAGACAAGTATTTTTTTACAGGAACATAGAGGAAAATTCTGCAGGTGAGCTGCCTTGATTTTAAGTGTTCAGGTGTTTCCTCTATTTTCACTTTTGTAGAAACTAAGGGTTAAGGGGAGAAAAGAAATTTTTTTCAAAAAATATCAAACAGTGAAGTCATGCTGGCTGAGTTATTCTGACTATCATTATTAGCTCAGAAAAAGTCACCCTGACAACCTCGTTATATTTAGTTTTACCTTGATAATCTAGTTTTATGGCTTGATTTTCATCTGGGGGACGCTTTTATCAATCATTTTTTAAAACCTTTGACTTCTAATCAGCAAGATGTCTCCTGAAACCATCATGTACTTCAAATGCAACTGAAACTACAGGGCTTTCAGAATTTAGTTACCCAGATGTTTGGCCAGGGCAAGAAGGCTTACTTCACTGCTCTTTTGAGAACTGATCCAGTTTCATGACATGTTCAGGGCTTTATTTTCATATGTGGTCTACTTGACCTACCTCGGTGACAAAGCATGCAAGAAAGGAGATACCTTGTGTTTCTCCTTCCTCTCAGTGAACTTGGCAGGTGGCAGAACCTCAGGTTGTGTTTAGTCTATTCCGGCTTGACTCACTCTTTTCTTCCCTCCTTCCACTGAGCCACTTATGTCCTAACAGACAATCCCAGCTTCCATATCTTGAAATCCCCTAAGGCTATTTTAATTTGGGCATTTGAGTCAAGCTGATTTCATTTATGTCCCTTATGGATGACAGAGCACTTTAATACACGTTGTTGTTTTAGAACAGTGTGGTGAAGAATATAAATAGCTGTTCAGAGAATATGTAATAAACACTGTATCATTACTGAATTCTTTACTTCAACCAGATATTAGTGCCAGGATACAAGTCAAATTAATGGTGTTCAACAGTGCATAATATTCACATAATATCTTAAACATGTAAGCTTAAAAATTGTTCTTGTCTGACAGAAATACTCCAAGTAGATACCTTTGTATATGCTATAAAATCCAGTCTATCTGACTTGTGAAAGCCAAACTGGTTCTAATTACTGCAAGCATTTTCTGAATCTTTCTTCACATTTCATAAACGAAATACAGAAGGGCTTCTAACTGAAGACTCAATCAAGCATCTTGATGAAGTGAATGAAGAAAAAGTATCCATCAACTCAAAGCTCATATCCAAAAACATCCTAACCAACTGAATTTTAAGCACAGCAGACCTCTGCCCATATTCAGCCAGGGTTTGAAGCTATATCTGGTCCTTTAGGAACTGTTCATGAACCACTTTGGTTCTTTGATACATAACCAAAGTACTGTTGAAGTAAAGAAACACCATAAAGAAAGATCTCTGTCTATGAGGTATTTTTCTAGTCTTGAAAATGCCGATTTCTTATCTTGCCACAACAATGAGGTGTCCTGTTTTCCCCAAAAGGGGCAGTTTGCTTTTTGGATTTGCTTATAAATTCCTATGGACATGTTAAAGCTGACCTTAGTCTAAGTGGCTGGTTTTTAAAATACCTTGACCAGGTGGCTACTGCATTTACAAATATACATCCTATTTATAGTTTAATTACAAATTTGTAACTAGTGTGTGTAACAAACTGAGTTGTTTCCACGTGACCAGAATTCCCAACACTTTTTGTGCTCTCCTAGGGACAGCAGCCCAAGCCTGAGGAAGGATTCATTGGGGTAGTCTGTGAATAAACAGAGGACACAAAACAGCTCCTCTTTCAAAAACAAAGAAAGTATTCATAGCTATCTATATCTCAGCACACCGTCTAACCTTTTCATCTTGGTAATTATTGTGGGCGTTACAGAGCAGAATTGTTTCCTTTAAGAGCACTCCCTTACTGACAAATGTGCCTTATTCTCCTTGCCTTTGACTCTGCCTTTTCTACTGGACATAGAGCAGTCCCCTGCTCCATTGCTTTGTGTAAAAGTCATGCATTCTCTCCAGAAAAGGCTCAAGCATCAGCTAAACCTTTACTAAATCATACACAAGGTTTCAGCCTGGACTGGTAGCCTTTTGGTATTTCTCTAGGTCTGCTATTAGCCTGCTGAGGCTGGGGTAGGGCTCTACTTGCAAAGTGCACTCTAAAGATTAGTGTCAGGTTTGGGCTCAGCTTAGCCTGGGTCTGATCATCCAAACTGCAATATCATCTTGCATTGTCCCATTTTTTGCTCTCAGTGCATCTCTACTTGGATGTTTCACTGGAATTTCTTTGGTCACGTTCCACAGCTCTTACCCACAATAAATTCTGTAATGTTCTGTAGCATTACTGATTGGCAAATTGTGAGGGGAAAAAATGTGTCTTTTCTGAGCACTGTGGGAAACTGAGATTAATTCTTTTCAGGTGATTAAACTTCTCCTTATAGTGTGAATGTTCTGAAAACAAGAGAAACAGTGGGACCTATCTTTTCTACTTAAGACAGGTGGAAAATGTCACTATATCTGTGTGAGAAGGTTTTGTGATTGGCTGGAAAGGTTCTGCTGGGATGGCAATGGCTTCATTCTCAGACACTGCTCCTTTTGTCAGCTCTCACTGCCAAGTAATCAATCCTATGAGCTGCACTGCTTCGGATTTGTGAGCTTCCATGTACATCATCACTTCATGCTGTGGTCTGAACCTGTCTCCAGTAAGGCCCTGCCTTGCCATGACAATAATTCACTGTATTTCTTTTGGTGTTGTCTGGCAGAAGAGAGTCTCACTCCACTGCAGTTTGGCAAGCCTGTCTGTTGCCAGTATTAGTCACTGGGGAACGGGGACTCAGTGGACAGAGGTGGACGGTGGCAAACAGTGGCATCAGCAGCGTAGCAGGCTCAGTTTCCCTGTTTGAACCTGGGTTCTTGCCAAAGGCTGAAATCTGCAGCTACAATCACTCACTGCCTCTTGCATCTTTCTTGGCTGGAGGAGGGCTCAGTGTTCCCTCATGAGTACTTTCAGCCACACCCAAGCACTAATTGTTCAGTAAATTGTTTTAGTGAAGCCTTAATTATCAGCTTATTACGATTTTAATGACTAGGAGACTGACAGAGGCTGCAGTTAGACTACCTATGATGTATTATTTTTTATAATTGTGGATCTGCTTTCTGTTCATTCGGGCTGAAATCTGTTTACAAGCATGATATTTATTAGGTTTTATTTCTGTTTTCGGCAAGATTTATATGAAGAATCACAAGGCGCTTCTAACATTTACTGTGCAGCCAACTTGGATTAAACCTTGCATGAAAGATTTTATCTCTTGGTTTCCAAATTTGCAGAAGGTCTTATCCAAACTTGTTTTTAGTGTATAAATGCTCAGGCAAATCACTGCCTGTAACAAAAAGATAGAAAGGCTTAGAAAATATGACCTTAAAATCAAAAAAGTTTTACATGGGATACATTGGTGCAAAGAGAATCAATTTTAACTTGCATCTACAATGAACAGAAGTAGTAAGGAGGCTAAATTGTATCAAAGGAGATTTGGGATAGACATTAGGGAAAACTCTCTAATGGTGGTGATAATTACCCACGAAATAGCTTACCTTGAGAGAACATGGACTCCCCACGGTTACAGCTTTTTAAGACTGAAAAACCATCTAGGAGAAGCAGATTAGGTTTCCTCGTTTCTCCCTTGCTGCAGGGTAATGGACTAGATGCCCTCCTGCAATCCTGCCTGTAACTTTATCAGCATTAGTTTGTGAGCCAATAGATTTAATTGATCATTGTGATTTTATAATCATTTTATGTAGAATTGGTGATTTAGTTGTGTTTACATAGTGCAAACATTTTCACAGAATGGTGTTCAGGCAAAGCAGATATTGCAATTCTGAAGTACATACTAGAATCAGAACTGCTGGCTTATCTTGTTTTCTCCCTAGAAAACAATTGCAATGTTTGTTTTATGGACAATTAGATATGAGTTTGTAAGATTAGATATTTTGCTGTGAATTGCAGACTTACATTTTTTTTTCCCTCTGTAAACTATGAGAAGTTTTGTGGACTGCTTAGGACAGACGGTGAGCAAACAAATGTACATACTGTTCTTCCACGGAGGCAGAACTTTTACCCTTTTGAGGCACTGCACTAAAAAACTCTAAAATAAAGACAGCAGAAATGTGTCCAAGTGTTTGGACAAAAGTTTTGAGTGTGGTCTAATCAGTTACATCAAGAAATGTTCAGATCAGCCAGTAGCTTAGTAGATTATTTTAACTGCTTTTGTATTCTGTGAACTGGCTAAATCAGATTTGCTCTTGGATAGATAAAAAATCATTTTTTTTTTGTTTCTATTTATACCGCTGGGGGAGAAACTATTGCACCTGCTCATACTCACAGATAAAACCCTTCACATTTCACAGAAAAAATAACGTATTTGTCGCACGGAAAAAAAAGTATTTGCTGCATAAAAATGTTACTCACTTCAGAGTACACTTTTTCTGCCGGCAGGGCCTTATGGTTTTGCAAAAGCAACTTTCGGAATCATCAGTTATTTTAAAAGGCATGCACAAGTGTTCTTATATGTCTAAATAATTTATTTGCAGAAAGATTGTGTAGAGGACAATATGGAGCCATGTTTCAGCAAGGGATCTGTGTGAAGATGATGAAAATCCCAGCTGGAACACAAGGAAGAGAATCCTCGGGGATGTGTAAAACATCAAAAGAAAAGCAAAGACAACCACGCAGGCAGAGGAGAGGATGGTTGGCAGAAGGAAAGGAAATAAATGGACATGAAAGTAGAAACCTAACTGAAATAAAAATTCAAAAAAATTCTCAAAAGAAGACCAGATGCTCAAATTTTGTGCCAAGAGTCAGAAAAAATAATCAAGTAAGACTCATGTGATTGAAAATTACAGAAATACAACACTAAATGGCTTCAATAGCCAAGGCTGGAGAATGTAGTTCCTTCTGGATATTTTTAGAGTGTTTCTAGAAACCCTCTCTCACCAAAAAATGTGAGAAATTCAGAGTAATGTTGAATCAGTCAGAGAGAAGTGAGGTAGGAGCTGGAGTTGCCTGTGTGAAAGAGGTTGTAGTGATCAGGAGTGGTTCCAACACTGGCAACTCTTCTTCATAGGACAGTAATAAGAAAATCCTGACTCCTGGAAACTGCTGAGGACATAATCAGGCCTGGGCTAGGAATTGCTAGTATTAAACAGAATGTTGTTTATAATTATGAGTTGTAAAAAAATAACCAACCAAATAAAAAAATAACCAAACTAAAACAAAAAAAAACAAACAACCAAAATGCAACAGGTGAAAAAATCCTAAATAGCTCCAGGAATTGTCAATATCCAGGCTGTAGATTCTTGCACCCTAAGTATATTAGCAGCCACATTTTACTTCATTTTGGCCACAACTCTGGCTATTTGCAAGGTCATAAAGGGAATTACTTTCAGCCATGAGAATGCCTCTATTATGTTTATCTGAACTCGAGGGAATCCCTGGTCATAGCAAGTTTATTCCCAGCAAGCCTTGAGGAGCCTGGTTCATTTTTAGGCAGCTAACGAGTTCAATGTTGAAATCTAGGACCCGTTCATTGACTCTGGATATATTGTTTCTATCCAGAAGCTGCATAAAAGGTTAATGAGCAGGTCTCTTGTTTTCTCAGTAGAATAGGAACTAGGGATTTAGGCAGCTAATTTATTACCACTTACATTGACATGCAAATGAATCTGTCTTTCTCTAAACCCAAAGTAAGAAATATCCTTAGAAAAAAAATGTGAATTAAAAAAACTTCAACAACAACTACAAACAAACAAAACCGAAAAAACCCCACCAAAAAACCAAAAAAATTCCCCCAAAACAAAACCAAAAAACAAACAACAACAACAACAAAAAACAAAAAAAAAAACCCCAAAAAACAAAACTCCTATTACATCTGTGATCCTCCTCCAGAGAGCGTCGTATTTGAAAAGGAGCATGTTCCTGCACATAGTTTCAGGAGCACTGATGTGCTTCTTTCTGGCCTTTGGTGCAGATGATAATTGAAAAATTAAGCAACTGCTGTAGGAACACAGAAGAACACATGAAAAGGGTTGGGGAAGGAGGGAATATGAAAGCAAAGGAGATTGGTAATGAAGAAGGGGTAAAGGAAGTGGAAAAGATTTAATCCACCTAATTATCATTCGGCCCAAAGGCATGAAACAGAACAGAAATAGAGTGTCCATAGTAGCACAGGGTGTAGTAGCACACCACAAAGTATTACAATTTGCCTGTATGTAATATTGCTCAAGTGCTAATAATACTGAGAAGGAATTTGCTAGGAAGGACAGGCTGAGGTATCTGCCAGGACTTCGTACACCTACTGAGAAATCTAGCACACAAGTGGTGTCCAAGACAATGACTACTGAAGATTTAAGAATTTTGTCAGGAATCTAGGACCAAATAAGACATTAGAAGTGATGAAAATATGAGGTCTCCTCTAGATATATTACTGATCACTACTACAGTGGAAATCTGCTGTTAAAAATACAGTTTAGCAAGTGAGCATCAAACCCAGTAAAGTTCCACTGCTTACATTCTTCTGCACTGTTTCCCACTGCTCCTCTGGCCCACCACAGCCTTGGTGGCTCCCAGGTCATACTGGACTCTCAAATCCTGTCTCCAACCCAAGTTAACAGGAGAGAGAAGGAAGGAGATACTCATAGCAGTAGTTTTCCACGGAAGTTGTAAAAGCATCCTGAAGTACAGCTAAAATATTATTTTGTCACATCTGTCTTACAGATGGTCTTTATCTATCCAAGTTGTGGGAGTTGACTCTGGGGAAGCTTTGTGTGAATGTTCAAGGTCAGCCAGGCCTTGTATAAACTATGGCACAGATTTCTCTCAATTCACAACCCAGCTGAAGAATTTCGGATGTTCTTTCTTTGCTTAACTGTATGTTAGGTCATAGGCTGAAGGAGGAATGAAATGTGTCCATCAGGTACTTCTATTCCCTCTCTTCCTGCCATTAGTTGTCCCCACTAGGGCTCTTTTCCTCCCTGAGTCCTTGCATAGCTCAAAGTAGCTCCAGGTCATAGGAGAGGGCAGCAGGAAATCCTGAAATAAGTTGCATACATGCAAAATCTTATGCCTGCATTAAACACAAAACTTTACACAGAGAAACGAATAGAAAGTCTTCTAAAGCTGTGTAGACCCAATTTCAACACATCTGGTTTTCTGCAAAGCTAAAAAAATTGTTAAGCATGAGAAAATAATCCAATTTTGCCGTTCTCAGTATCTCCCACTAAGGATTTGTGCAATTAATATTTCATTTGTTAATTATCAAAAGTATATACAAACCTTTCCATTTTAAGAATGTCAGAAAGATATAGTATGAAGCTATGTGACTTCTGTGTCCTGATGTAGTGTTAATTTAATTTTTCTATTCAAAAATCCTCTACAAGACAAATTAACATGTACTGAAAAAAAATGCTAAATTATATTATGAAAAATACAATAAGCCTTGTTCATAATTCCTATTTTATATTTACTTTTATTCCTATTCAGATAGTTCAAAGTGAAATAATTGAGGGATATTTTTTAGAAAAAGAATGGTGACAGAGTAATTTGTTTCTTTGATGCCTCACCACTACTGTAGTAAGCTTGTGAGAAGTGATATTTCTATACCCAGGAGGACCTAAGAGAAATATTTGCTTTTGATAGCTTTTTGACACCCCTTTAAGTCAGCATTAAGCCTGAAATGTGGCATTTTTAGTGTCCTGCTCCTGGCCAGTCTCAAAGGATTGGATTAGACTAAAATGTAGTTCTTGTAGAAGCCTTCCCTCTGGCTTACTTGCTCTGGTGCATGGACATCCTCCAGCCAAATGACAGCAAAAGTCCTTATCAGTTTTCCTGGCAGCCCAAACAGCTTTGGAGCTGTAGTGCCTTGGCATGGAGAACTCTTCCTGTTGTGGCAGCTGGCTCGTCAAGCCCGGCTCTGTGCATCTCTGCACGCCAGTGCATGGGTCACTGTGTGCAGCAAGAGGCATAAATTTATGGTGGAAGAAACCATTTTTTGTAACAGGATCAGAATATGTTTTTGAATGTACCTCAAGGTTTTGTGGTTATGACAGGTCAGCCACCCTTTTCAGTGAGATTTAATGAAAACCTGTAATATTGCTTTATATTACCTTAAGGGTTTGGCTTTTTAAATCTACAATTTGTGTAAGTGTTTTAGGGAATTGGGCTGAATAAACCCTTGAATAAACCATAATAGGAAATATAACTGAAGGTATTATCCCAGCAGTAGGCCAAGCATGTTGCATTTTAAAAAACAAGGGAATTCCACATAGATCATGTGCATATGAAGGCTAAAAATGAACATTTATAGTAAGGGGTCATAATTTTCTCTTCTCCTAAACTGTTATTTGTTGCAGATGTAAGATGATGATATCCTCTCATACTTGGATGACACAAATTATTCGTTGGAATATTGAATCAAAATCATTTATTTCTATAGAATGACTGAAATTGTCTTATCACTTTATATAAAAAGTCTTAAGTCAAAGTGTTATGTTAGCTAAAGACAGAAGAGTTATTGTAGATTCTTTAGACCTTCTGCACACATTTGCAAACATGAAAGCAAAAAAAAAATTTTTTTCAAAACTTGGCAAGAATTTCCTCTAGTTGTGCTCCCTTTTCAGATTTATAATTAAAATAAGAGATTTCTGAGAGCAGACATTTCTGCTTAGTAGAAACCCATCTTTTCCACCAAAAATACTTAATTTGAAAATTTTAGCCATCTTTAAATTATGATCTCAAAGGGTTACTTATTTATACCATCTACATGTATAGAAAGAAGGATATTACATTTTTAGCCATGTAATTTTGATGTCTGCCTGGCAAAGTACAGGAATTGTTAAGAGCATGCTGGATTTCCTCAGGAAAGAGAGCCAATATCCTCAACAGCATTGTGTATTTATTAAAAGACAGAAGCAAGAATTGAGTTCCTGCATCATCCAAGCTTATAGAGTTGCAGAAGGTCCCTCCTTTTCCCTTCTTTTTTCTTTTCTTTAAGAAGAAGAATAAGCCATTAGCTATTTATGTTTCTGTTTTCCATTTCTGGAGTTGCTTTGCAGAAGACAATCTAGTGTTTTTACATCCCTAGTAGGGGCATTTATTTCCCTGAGGATAATCTTGTTGCAGTTCCCTAAAAGTCAGCACAGAATATAGGGATGCATTACCAGATCAAGTACTTGGCAATAAGCCTTCAGTTGCCCTAAAACTGTCATTTGAAATTCTCTATAGGTGCAAGAGAATCATAGGAAGCAAAAAAACTCAGCACTACTCTTTGAATCTCACTCTTCCTCCAACACCCTACTGGATGTGAGGTTTGCTGGCTGGTCCTGTTTCCAACCCAGACAAACTCCCACAGTCATTTTGGTAAGACATCTCTCAGGCAGTATTTAGTCCCGCCTGAGCAAGGAACGAACAAAGCAACTGAGGGCACTAAATCACAAAAGCATGCAGTGCATTTAGCATTTAGAAATACACACAGTTCAAAATTGCAGTGTCAGTGCCCTCCCAGGAGCTGCTGTCATGAGGGGAGAGACCTCTTCCTCTAAATTAAACTCGTAGTCGTGTAAAGAAAGTCCACCCCTACCCACCCAGCATCTTCAGGGAGGTATCCCCAAAGCAGTACTGGTCTTCCTTCTTTCTCCTCTCTGGCTGCACAGTCCTCACAGCACAGGTCCACTTGCTCTCTTGAGCCTTTGAAGATGCACCCCTGGGTGATGATGCTGAGCCAGTGGGTGATGATGGCAAGTCAATATGCTGGGTCAGGGCTGAAAAGGATAGGGCTACCATGCAGGTCCTGAGGTGAAAAAATGGTGCCTAACCAGGTTTTCACAGCAGAGATGGTGTAGCCAAGCTGGTCCCTTGCTCTTCTCACCGGCAGGAACAGCAGACATCTAGGGTGGCGTTGTGCTTTGCTTGCATCCTGCTACAGCAGAGCTAAGGCAGAGCTTGCAGAGCATTGCAATTACAGCTTTTCCCTTTCTTTGTCCGCTTTATCTGTGTGCTTGTCTGTGTATACCTCGGGAAAACTGAGTGAAATCAAAAGTTCACTATTCCTTCCTCCAGCCACAGTGCATCAACTGCTCAAATTAAAAGACATACCCACTGTGAAATAGAAAGTGTTCCCCAACTTGCAGTGAGTTCTCATAAAGAAACTGTACCAATCAGTCTGATACCTGTGGCTTCCTACTAAAAGCAAATGATATTTCACAGCAGATAGCCAAGCACACAAGGATGTATAAATTAAGCAAAATGCTCTTTATTCACCTTTTGCCTTTCTTCACCTTTACATGACCACATTGTGTGCATGGAAATACAAAGAGATTTCTTTTCTTTTTAAAGGCAGCCAATAAAAATACCTATGTTTTGGCACATTAATTCTTCCAGCAATAAACCAGGGTTAACCTTCTACTTAAAGCTCAATTTTCTATTTGAATTGAAAATGTGATTTGCACCAGAATATCTTCTTGGTAATTAGCAAAGAAATGTGCCAAGTATGTGAAATCATAAGTCCACTGACAAGAACACCAAGACATGTATTTTAGTAAAGGTTGTTTTAATTTTTGGAGTAAGGTTGAATTTTGTATCATTTGTTCTTCGAGAACTCTACATGGCCCTTGAAGAATATCAATCAAGGTTGTAAATTTAGGTCATGATTAATAATTCTGAGTTCTTTCAAGGAAACGTATCATGAAAACAGGTGAAGAAATCTCTTTTCCATAGGGCAGGAACTGTTTGTAGATTGGACTTACCTAGAAGCTCATTTACAAAATTCCTTGCCTTCCACTAGAAATTCCAGACACATCTATGCCCTTGCCTTCTCTGAAATAGAACTGGTAAATGAGTTGAAAAACTCAGATGATGACACAAGTTGTCCTTATCAACAGAGAAGGCAAACCTCAACTTTACAGACACCAGCCCTGCCGTGCTGAGTGCGGCTAAAACGCACTTGGGTTCTGCATTAGCGTGAGCTGCCTCTCTCATGTTCTGGGAAAGTAAGGCTGGGAGGCTGCTCAGTGTTTCTGCAAACCTTTTGTAAGATACGTAGGAACTTTTCTCCTAAAATATCACTTCCCACTAGAGTGAGCAAACATATCCTTTGCATATTTCTATTTATAAATCTTACATGTTTATCCTTTTAGTTATGCTTACTGGAACACATTTCACTCTGATTTCTTACGGCATCTTTCATTAGGACAGAAGGATAATAACAATATCTTTGATGTGTTCTATGCTGCAATAACATAAGTGTTTATTTTTCCTGAACTTTCTCCAAGGTTTTTAATAAATCACACCTTTGCATTCACCAAACTCCATTTCCTTCAGTTTTTCCTGTAGGTTTTTCAGATTATTTATTTTTCTGTGTTGAAGGTTAAGGTTTTCTTGTTTATACTTGATGTCTTCCTGTGGAGCTATCCATCACCGAATTCCAAAGAACATGAGCCCAATCCTTGTGCTGTATAAATTACCTAATTAATAACCATAAAATTTGAAGGAGATCATTTACACTATCTTAAGACCTATGGTCTCTTTGTGTCTTTAAAAAAAGGAACAGAGAGTAGAGGGATATTTTTACATGCGTAGTGTATTAAAAAACCCAACAACACCAAAATCCAATCCTAAATGTCGTACTATGCACTTACAAAAATATATAGCTTGATTTTTATCTCTGGCTAAAATATTTCCAGCACAGTGATGAGAAAATAGTTATCTTTTACTCTACCAACTTACACCACCCATGTTTTTTAGCTGTTTTTATATCTCATATATCTTAACCCACACCTCTGACCTTCACACAGCAGCCAGGAGGTGAAACAGGAGAAACATGGTCCTCTGGCAAGGGGGGAGATCTGTACAACTGCATCTCTGGTTGATGATCTCTTTCCCCAAATTTTGTACCACACAACTATACCCCTCATGAAATCTCTGAGGCACACACTGCTGCAAGATGAGGAAGGTATTTGTCACCACGTGGTAATGCCTACTCTGCTGCTTATACTAACAGATACTATGAATCTCAAGGCTGATTCAGCTATTTTTATTTTAAACTCAGTAATGGATTGGGACTTTGATAATTTTTCAGATAAAACACTGGGAAATATCTAAATTATATCATCAACAATTTATAGACAAGACTAAAACGGTAAAAAAAAAATTGTAAAACAATGAAAGGCACTTGTATTGTCCACCTCAGAGAAGCAAGAGAAAAAAACTAGTGTGAATTGAAGGGGTGAATGATGAAAATTATCTTACTGTTCCAGTGACACTCAGATGGCAAGAGAATAGCTGTGAACATCTGAAGTAAAGATGACAAAAATTACAGTGCTGAGAAATGACTGTAATACATGAATCCAGCTCCTGTCATCTGAAATCAACTACTTTTCATTTGTCAGAAAGGCATAAGTGGGACATAAAATCTGGTAGATTTCTGATGGGGACATAGAGGGATAGATCCATTGCCACCACAATATCTGCTACACAGAGGGCACCCTGCTGTAGCTGCCAAATTCTCAAGCTGCCAGGCCTTGACTATAAGTTAGAAAGAATAACAGCTTTTTATTTGATCATGGTTACTACAGGACATTCATTTGTCATTGACCAGAGTGGCATAATGTCCCTCTCTTGTCTCCCTGAACAATTCACACTATCTCCCTGCCTGTTTTCTCAAACACAACATACCAGGACGAAGTTGAGTTGATACCTGAACAGCCTGCATAGCTCTGAGCCCACTAAGGATGCTTCCACTTGTGAGTTGGCAGCAGGTGTTTCCAAAGTTTTCCTACTGATCAGGTTGCTTGCCAGCAGAAATGTTCACATTTGTCCATCGCTGTGATGGACAAGCTCTCTTTGGCTGCTTAAGCTTGTTTTAAATCATGTTCCGTGAAGGGACTAACTGGGTGAGGCTGGTCCCTTTAGAAAGCAGAAGATTCCTGCTTATCAGGAGATAGGTTTACTACTGGAACTGGAGTGTCTGTGGCACAGGAGGAGAGTTTCTTCTATGAGCAGCGAGCCCTCAGCTCATGCATAGACTGAGAAACTATTTAGAGGAGCAGAGAGTGGAAATCTGGGTCTCTCAGATGGTAGTAATAAATACCCCAGGACCAGAAGGGTTTGCTTTGTGTTTGCTGCAACTCAGAAATATTCTGTTTTGTTGGAAACCAACTACAGCTGGAGCAACCATGTACTTGCAAGGATAGAATGGTCAGTGTGGAGGTGCCCCCCCCGGGGGAAGGGCCCTGGGAGTTGAAGCATGGTTACACAGGGTTTCCAGGCTCTCTGAGGTTATCCTGTTCCTTATTGGTTATAGGTGTTTTCCCCACCCTGAAAACTGTGGTTGTCCCATGATTCCTGGGTCTTTGGTGGTCAGTCTGTGCCTGGCCTGGCTGCCATGTGGCCGGTCTGTGTCTTGCCTGGCTGCCATGCGGTCAGAGAAATAAAACATCCATGAGTATCTAGCAACAATATTGTTCCTGATTCTTTCTATGGACAAAGCTGTCTTCAGGGAGGGTTGCAGGCTTTCCTGACTTCAACAGGTCAGCAGTCATCTTGGCTACATCAGAACATGAGCACAGCCATGGTAAGCTAATGGTTCATTTTGCTCCCTGCTGTGTCTCCTACATCACAGGTGCAAAGTTGCAGTAAAATTGAAAGACTATCAAAAGCATTCTGAAAATCTAAGGATTTATCCATCACATCATCCTTATCCATATTTTTATTGAATTCTGGAAAGAACTGTAAAAGACTTGCAATGAAGAACTTGTCTCTACAAAGAAAACCCATACTGACTTCTTCATTAAAAGAACCAAGGTTGACTCTGGCCCAGTAAATCAGATGTATCACATATCCATTAATTCCACTGTTTTTTATAGTTTCTACTAATTTTCTCTTTATTTCACTTCTTTTAATGTCACCCCTGAGTCCTCAGATACAGATGCAATTTAAGTAAAATGGCATACACCATGATTACTAATTCAGCTATTTCATCCTTGGCTTCCTTTGGATCCCATGAGTGAATACACTCTGGTCCTGAGGATGTGTGATTGTTCATTTTTTCAGTCAGTTCCAACATCTCTTCAGAATCACTTCAATTGATGAGTCCACCATAAAGAATGATTCTTCAATAAGAATATCCCTCATTTCTTCTGCCATGAACAGTGATGCAGAAAAAGTTTCCACCACCTGTGAAGTTGCTCTGTGTTCTCTGAGCATGTTTTTAATATCCTGTTCATGAGCAGACCCTACAAATTTTCTGGCAGATCCTTTGTTTCTCATGAGTATTAATAAATACTTTTGCTAGTTGCTTCTTCAGTGTCCGTGCTGTTTCTTCTTTGTTTCTAGACATGCAAAGGGTGTAAATATCTACATTCTTTCCTACCCAGTCAATTCCACGTTCCTCTGTTTTAAAGCAACTGGTTTAGTCCATGTTCCATTAAAATCTTGTTTATTTGGGTTTTGTAACATTTCGGTCTTTGAGACATCACTCCAGGATGAAGCCCAGGCAAAGCCATCTCAGAGAACTGGCCAATGTAAGGTCTCTTCATAATGCTGTTCTTCTTCTACATCCTATCAAAAGGTCTAATTTGATTTCCCAGTTCTTCCAAGCAGGAGTCATCAGGAGTCTACCATCTGCATAGATCAGAAGGAAAAAACATGTTTCTAAGATGCTTCAGGAATGTGTTTATTTTCAGCAGTTCCCAGTAAATAAAGAATGTTTCCAGAATGACTCTGACAAAACAATTTATGTTTAATTAATAATTGGATTTTGTTTTCAAATTTGGAAGTAAATATTTATTTGATGCTGTTGAGTACCTGTTCTTTTTCAGATATTGTACATTTTTTGTCACTGATTCTTACACCCACCAGCCTAAATCTCAAGAGAGGACATCTTTTACCAAGCTGTCTGTGTGTAAGCCTGGACTTTCATCTGAAGAAACTGCACAGGAAATTAGACTCTACTGTCCAGTTTGTTCTTGATATCCATGCAACATGTAAAAATTTCGGGTCTCACTGCTTTAAAAGAATACACCAAAAAGTACGTCACATCTATGAGTGATAGCCTACTGCATGAAGGAAGCAAATACTGAAGGATGAATTCCATTACTAACAGGGGACAACTTCCAGACTCTGTATTCACCTCAGAGACAGTAGCTCTAATCTGGATTCCAAGGGGAAAAGGGGCAAATCCTTTGCAAGAAAAAACTGGACATCCCATTGTTCATGTCTGTTCTGCAGTGACCTCTCACGATGGCTGTCCCAGGAAACTGTTAAGATATGGAGGCTTGCGAATGTGTGAGCTCAAATGAGATGACATTTTAGAAGCAGTTCTTAGAAACAAAATTAACCATGAGTCTCAAAAAAATTTCCAAATGTAGCATTCATTTAAAATTATTTAGTTTCCTTTCAGTCATTTATTTATACATAAACAAGCCATCCTCACTCATCCTATATATGCAGACATAAACAAATTAATTAATTGTTTTCTACAACAGCCTTAAAAAAGGAAAGAGTGAGAGATTTTCTGCTTCTAAGTACTTGGAAACTGCTAGTATAGGGACTTGATAATTGCCAGAGTAACAAGAAAGAAGCAAGTCTTAAAATGGAAATAGACATAGTATTTCTTTGAATTGCAGGATATGCATTAGAAATTTAATCATTCTTGACTTGACAAGGCTAACGGGAGAAAGTGTTATATCTGTAAGATAAATCATATGGTAGGGATAGAGGCAAAACAGTAACAATTTCAAAACAGTGGTTTTACCACATTTGTGGTATGTGTTTTATCTGCCCTAGATATTCCCTTTAAAAGGTTATTCAATACTCTTTTGTAAACATTCTTCAAATTTCCAGACAAATTTAATTAACAACCAGTTCCAACCAATCTGATTTGGTGCTAGTTTTGTCCTCTGTACAGGTAGCTCTCTTCTATCCTCAGTGATACACTTATAGAAAGCAGCTGCTCTCAGTCTGGGTTTAGCTCAGCAGTCTCTTCTGATCAAACTGGTTATTTCCCGGGTCTTGCCATTTTCTTCCCTCTGAACCACACATTAATCACCTTTCTGGGTCATCATATGCAAATGAGTGATTGGGTTGTGGGGACACTTCAAATTAAGAAGATTTTGCAGTGCCCATTCATGGATTACTTTTCTCAGCAACTGTGTGTCGCTGACAACAGCAATCAGTAACAGAGCCACTGTTACAGTGTGGTCTGCTCCGTCTCCTCAGTCATTTCTCATGGATGAGCTCCTAACTTTTAAAATCCAAGTTCTCAAATGAACAAACTTACATGCCATTTATTTTACCTCTATCTCATTTCACCTCCTATTAATCTACTTGCTTCCTCCTGTGTTATTTTCTTTTATGGAGATCTGATCTTGTCCAATTGCAACATGAGGGGCTTCCTCATCACATTTCTAATATTTGTGCCAAATTCATCACTGAAAATATTAAACAAGGTTAATCTGGAAAAATACTCAAGAAGAACTCCAGTAAACTCCTTGTCCAGCCAGATACTTTCCCTTTCTACTTTTCCTATTGCCATCATGCCTCTAACCAACTTCTTACCATGGTTACAGTTCCTGCCCTTTAATTTCCAACTTTTGCATTTAACTAAATTCCCATGTGCCACTGTCCCAGTTTCAGACAGGGACAGGGTTATTTTTTTGCAATTTCCATGAGGGGTGAGGCCAGGACCCTGATGGTATTTGATAACACCTCACATCACTGCTAGGGACATGGGGAAAGGGACTCTCTCTCCCTTCTGAGGAAAAGGGCCATCCTTCCAGTGTCATGGAAGAGCTGATGGGTATTTCTAAGCCACAACACACTGCTTGGCTGACATCCAGATAGATGGTTTAATTCCCCTTTCTGTTGTCTAGAAAACCAATTATCATATTAAAGAAGGTTATTCTTTTTTTTTTTTTTTACAACATCTATGTTTGGTAAACCCCATAAATGTTTCCCATTTACAGTGATATACAAATTAGAAAATTCCTTTGGAACAAATTCCATTAAAAGCGGGAAAAGCTCTTCATTCTTGAAAAGCAAGTCAAACTGGTGAGTAAAAGTATTCATGAAGACTAGGGAGAAACCCAAATGCAAGTCTTCATTGTTTCATCTCTTACATGCATGTGTATGCAACACTTTGCTTTGATATTGTTTTTGAGCCAATTTGAACTGAAATTCCAAGGAGAGCCAAACTTGTTAACAGCAAATAAACAGAGGGATGGGAGATCCAGGAGTGTTACACAGGGAAATCACCTGTTGCTAAGAGCCGCTCTTGTCAAGGGAATAGAGATTTGCAAAGCACATCCCTCCTTGTGAAAGGAACGGATGTATATTCCCAAATCTCCTGAAGGATAGAAATAAATTACATTTGATCTAGAGGGATACATTATATACTTGCTCACTTACACATATTTTGAAAAGAATTAGTATAGAAGTTTAAATAAAAAAGGCAAGTAGGTGCAGAGCCTGGTACAAGACTCATGTTTTGAATACCTAAGTTCTACAACAATACAAAGTATTATTCTCATCCTTAATCATAATCATAGTAATAATAATAATATCATAGGCACTTCTCTAACAAAGTACAAAATTAAAGATAAAAGTCATCCTTGTCTTGTAGCAAGCTGCAACATAAAGTAAGGCATATGGAAAATGCCTCAAAGACTCAGTAAAACCCTTAAAGGCATATATCTTGTGTGATCTGTATTTGAGAAACCAGTATTTCTTTAAAGAAAGTTATCTCTGGGTGATAATAAGCTGCTGCTGAAATATTTCTCCTTTCTGCACCAGCTAAGGTAGTTGGTCATGGTAGGGAGAGCAAGAGCTGCCTATTTCATCTGTGTCAAATACAGAACAGTCTTTATCCAATATTCTAAATCAGACCTCAGGCATATCTATATATGTTTCTGATGCCTACCCACTTATAGATCTGAGCAGCTTCCACTCCAGGGAAAGTATTCTTCTTTCTGCTGCAATGTGAATACAGTTCTGTCCCTACATCTGAAAGCCACTGTCAGTTTCCTTAGGTGCTTTACTTGCAGAATTAGAAATTAAATGACCCTTCTTAGAATTTCAAAGAAATAAATAAATCCCCATCTCGTTCATCCAATCCCTCTTCAGAAAAAATCCATAACCTCCTTTTCAAACAAATGTTATATTCTGAGCAGCAGACCTCTGTCACTTCAGATGAGCTGCACCTCTCATCTTGCAGAGGTCAATGCAGTGCAGTGAAATGACAATGGCAGACTCCCTTACATTATTTTTTTTAGAGTATTATCATCCCACAGCAGCCAAGCAGCAAGGCTGCTCAGAGCAGCACTCCATACTGGGTAATACATTGTCATGGCAACCAAACAAATGGGTCATCCCACTCCTGCTCGCTTCCATTGTTGCACAGTGTGTGACAGAAATCACAGCACAAGCAGGAATGTGTCTTTGAGCTTCTGTGAGACTGAGCCAAGTTCCCTTCCCAATCTGCTCTTGGGCATGGTACCTCTTGAGGAAGCACTGGGCCTGTGTGCCCGCTCAGGGCCATGCACACGCCCAGGTCCATGAACTCAGTGGGCAGACAAGGGCTCAGGAGCAAAAGCAACTCCCAGGAAGCAGCAATGATCTCCTCTTCTCCTTTATATTACTAGATAATAGTGAGAAACACACTACTAAAACAATGGCAATAAAGTGGGGACGGCTGAGCCAAGTGTCCTGATGGAATATCTGGGCAATGTGGGTTTTCAGTGGGACAAGTGGATGAGGGAGTTGTGTGAGGATTGTGAAGTGGTGTGTCTGTTGAATACTGCTTTCTTCCAACTATGTCTGTCCTGTGCTTTCCTCACTGCTCCAGTCTTGTTCTTGTTCTCCTTCCTCACAGTTCTTCTCATTCCCATTCTTTTCTGTGTTCTGTAATAACCCTTTGCCAAAACTTCATCTTCTGCTCCCATGGTCCTATAGGCTCACACGCGCCCTGCCGGTCTCCATAGCTCCTGATAGGACAGTTCCTGAATCACCCATCTTTCACACTGCAAGATACATTCTCTCATAGGGCTTTGCTTTCAGACAGATGAAAACTTAATCAAGTTTACGGCTATTCCAGCTGGAATCATGTGTGCCAGACATCTGGATAAAGAAATTATTTTCTTGAAGTTTACATAATTACTCTCAGCCAAAATTCATAAAATATTTCCAAGATTTAGGATAAGGTTAACATGGGTATGGGCCAAAATTATTGTAATTATTAAAAAATTTAAACAAATTTCCCACATGTTGCCCTATCCCTATGGTACAGAGCAGGGATATGCAGTTTATCAGGACATGCTGCTGTTTTCTTCAGAGCATACTTCCTTTCTACTTATGAATATCTGTTCTTTTCCAAATAAGATATAACCCCTGAAAAAATTGTCATTTGCACATCTCAATTGAACATTCTTAACGTTTGCAAGATAAGACCTCAACAGGTATTGTTTATGATGTGCATGTTGCAGGCCAGAGTCTGAAGTGCAGTGTTCCCCAAGAAGAGGATGAGATTTAGATAGTCTTGAAAAAGGTAAGCAGACTCTAGAGATGGGAGCTGCATCAAGAGGAAAACCAAGACAAGTAGATGATGAGTTTAAGATGATGAGCAGAATCATAAAATGGTAAAGGGCTGGGAGAGACTTTAAAGATCATCCACCTCCAACAGCCCTGCCATGGGCAGGGACACCTTCCACTAGACCAAGTTGCTCAAAACCCCTTCCAATGCACCTTAAATGCTTCTAGGGATAGGGCATCCACAACTTCTCTGGGCAATCTGTGCCAGTGCCTTATTACCCTCACAGTAAACAATTATTATTTATATTTAATCTGAGTCTACTCTCTTTCAGTTTAAGACGTTACCCCTACCACCATACACCTTGATACTGAATCCCTTCCCATCTTTCCTGTAGAGGAAAAAGACGACTCAAAGCCAGTGAGTAGATGTTTTCAGAGTGTGAACAAATGAGAATAAACAAGAAGCATTCTGGATTTCGTGATGGTCCCAGATACTGGAGAAGAACTGGGACTGGACAGGCAAGCAGATTGTGGGAAGGGACCCTGTGGTGAAATAGCGCAGGGTGCAGATTTTCAGATGAGGAACCACTTAGGTGAGAACTGGAAGGTACAGGAGACAGCCATGGGGAGTGAGAGAAGAAGTAAATGAGGAGGCTCAGCTGCCCAGAGAGGAGTGGTGGAGCAGGAAGACTGAAGTAGAGGAACAGCTTAAAAGTCTAGGAAAGGAGAGAGTGGGAATGTTTCTGAAGGAACACCGATGTAAGAAATCCCAGAAAGCATGATGGAGACTGAGCTATAAAACACTCTAATGAAAAAATGCTGGAAACACGGGACAGAAAGGATTGATCTTAAGGAGAAACAGCAAGATCTATGCCTGGAATGGAATTAAAAATTCATGTCTCACCATTCACATGCTCTCAGCAAATATGTGTAAAACTCCTCAGCAGAGGCTCTCATTGCTTCATCAAGAATGATGATTTGCAACGACTGGGAGTTACCTCACCAGCTTCAAGCTGCAGAGTTCTCTGAAGTAGCTGGAGTTGTCACCAACATGCAGGCAAATCATGAAGACACCAGGCTGATATCACATTATGGGATATTCCACTCCTGTTTCTGAATTAAAAACAAAAAAGCTGTCAAAAATAGGAAAAAGCAGAATATTACCTGCCAGCTACTTTTAAACCATCATGAAGCTCATGAAACATTGGCAATGCACTTCTCGCACTTCTCTCTGCAATCTTTTTTCAACGCACTTGTATGGCTTTTTATGGTGGAGGGTTTACATAAATGTCATGCACTTTAATTGCAACAGGAATCAGGGCTCAATTTAATGGAACAGTATATTGCGAAAATGAGCCATGGCTGTGCTGTGAAAGGTGCCCACTCCACAGGCCCACAGGTCAGAAGCTCTGTACAGAGCGAAGGAGGAGGAGAAAGGCTGACCTTTGCTCTAAAGCTTCTGCAGAATTATGTTCTACCCTGCCTCTCTCCATGGTATTGCCTACAATGCCAGGCAAGTCGCTAGAACCAAACTGTTCATGTGTGGAAATTACATCTACTCATTATCTGGGTCTCTCACTTGAATTGATAAGGTGTTGTGCTTTCACCATCGCCTTTCATGTTTTTGAGAGCTGTGCTTTGAGTGTCTAATATGCTAAATGCACTGAAAAAAGTCTTCCATTGGCAACTCAGAGCAAGCGGGAACTGGGCTTTTTTTACTTCTTTTGTTTCTCAGTTGTCCAGATAGAAAATGGATGCTCTAGTACTGCCTTATGTTACAGAGATGCTCTGAAAATACGTTCATTTCTATTTTTGTAGCTGTTGCATGCTAATACAAACAGCATGAGAAGTCTCAGAGAGAGTTCAACAACTCTTTAGAACAGGTTTTGAAAAATGCAAGAGGTAAGGCACAGGAGCCACATGAGAAAACAAAATACTGAAAAGTTATTTAAAAATAACTTTTAATAACCCAATCAGGCAGATGTGCCATGAAAAAACAGTATGCAATGATGAGATTGCAGATGGAATTAGAAAGCATAATCACAAAAAACCAAATTAAGTTTGCACGTGGATCTTAATTCTTGCATTACTTCCCATCTGTTGAGGGCTTGACTTATCAGCCTCAAAAGCACTACAATAATATAACATTGTACAAGTTTTGTACATACTCTTACTTTCTGCAACAGACACAAATGTTGAAGCAATAAGAAAGCCCCATCCCTCAGAGCCATGGGGATAGTGAACTCTTTCCTGGATCATCATGGTCATGTTATTTTGTTGCGGTTGTGACCTAGTTTGTTGTCCTGCTTTTGATACTGTGTTCTTCCACATTTTTTTTTGAATAGAAAGTACATCTCTATCTACTTATTTAGTCCCCTGTGCAGTCACATTACAGTCCTGATGGCAGTTGCAAGATCTGTAAAGCAACACAAATGTTATATCATCTTGGTATTGTCAAAATTACTGGGAGCTCATCACAGGGACAGGTATTTTATAAATGCAATGTAAAAAGACAGCCCTTGAACTAAGGAATTTATAAATTCAAAGTAAGATACAGCTACAGAAATAAGACACTAACACATAAAGATACAAGCAGATGAAAAATTAACAAAATAAAGTGCTCATATCAGGAAAAAATCAGTAGTTTTCTGCATTTATGAAAACATAATTGAAAGCATTGTTGTGTCTTTCATATCAGACCTGCTTTACACTGCTTTCCAAAGTTGTAGTTAAAGGGAGAGCTATTTATTCTCTTCCTTGTCACTGGAAGATTCTGCCTAGAGGAAGCAAAATGCAAGCCAGCAATCATGTAATATATTACAGATTCTTTGTTCTGTTTCCAGTTCCCAAAACCCTGTAGTGTGCATTGTTTTATCACCATCTAAAAATTTAATTTCGTAAGGTATAACAAGCAGACTAGAGCAAAATCTACATTATAGTAATGGTGACCATTGCTAAATCAGAAAACTAAGGGATTCAATGTTACTGCACTATGCAAGAGAACAAGACTCAAAAGATTAATGACATTTCTGTTTGAAGATTCAGAGGGAATAGTGGGAAAATTACATATTTGAACAAAATGCCTAAGGATTATTGCACTTGGAAGAGAAATATCATACTTGTCTGTACACTTAAATTCGCAACCAATATGAAGATGAAACATTTAATTAGCTTACAGAAGGCCTGCAAGAGTGAGCGATGTATAGCTACCATAGTTCATGCTAGCAGCAATAAAGATTATGAAAGACAAACATAAAAATATCACTGTTCCAAGAGCATGAGTACATGGACGTTCCAGAAGAAGATCCATAGTTCATATTAGCTCAGGAAACTGAAACTGTGCCCACTTCTGACACAAAGAACCAGTATTTCCCCTGCCAGTACCCATCACTGGAAATTCAGAATGCAAAAGAATTCTGTGTTTAGTTCCAGTTTTTAACATGACCTGTACCAAATAGCTCCTTTTCTCTTTTTTTTGCCTTATTTCTTTCTTCCTCTTTCCCAGTCTGTGGTTCTCTCCAAAGGTGAACCTTATTATTAAGCTTCTTATTATTAAGTATAATAACAAGAAAGAAGAGGAACAGAAGACCCTGATGCATACCTGAATTATCCACAAGTGTGAGTTTGAACTAGTTACTTTATTTCTCTGTGCCTCAGCTTTTCTCTCTGTGAAATGGAACCAACAACAATCAGTATAAAAGCAGGATCTCAGCAAACTCATTCTTGCTTACCAAGTTACCTTTACAGGATTTGCAAAAATCCTATCAGTTAGATCTGATTTGGGAAAAACAAACCGCAGTTAATTCAGCCTTGCTTTGGCCACCTCACTTAACCTTCACCACTAAGGAATGGAGGTGTTTCAGGCGCAACAACAACAACATTCTTGCTTAATTAATTTCTAACATTAATCTCAAACCACGCTTTATAAAATAATTCTTATCACTGAGCATTCTACATTAATATGTACTAAGCACTGGATAAACTTACCGAAGTAACTAATTTGTCTCATGCTGGAATTACAGGGCAAAAAGTCATATCTTTTGTCATGCAAAAATTTTCAGGCTTCCTGACTGCAAGCATTTCCCAGCATTAACAATTTAAAATATATTATTGTGGCACCATTAACAAATATTTGTCCTTCACTTGCAAATTCTTTCAAGATAAGGCTAGAAAGAAGAAAAAATTTCCTGGGAAGTGCAGAGCTGAGACATGAACTAAACCAAAGGAAAGAGGTTGTATATCTTTGTGAAAATTACCTTCTTGATATTACTTGTGTATAAAGGGTTGACAATTTTCTAATCTCTATTTTTCTTGGCCTTGATGCTAGACTGAGAGAAAGAGCCTCTGGCTATGGCAAAAAGGACTGCTTCTGGCATATTCTGCTTTATTATTGCCCTCAGATATTCCTTCTCGTTTGGGTTCTTTTTAATTCTCAAATAATTATTTTTATGACACCAATTGTTATAAAATCTTATTCTCACATTTACAAATGGAATGTAGGTAGTTTCTTCATGTGTCCCTTACCCAGGAGGAAAAAATGCATTGATAGAGAGCAGTAGAAATTTCATCAAAACTGATAATTTTTGACTGATGGTTATATAATATCCTGTAACAAATTAAAGATTAAATAGACCTAGACAAAGTGCAAGGCAACCATAATAATGCAATTAGAACTTAGTTTAGGTTCCATTTTATAGCTTAACAATATCATTAGAGAGCAATGAAAACCATAACAATAAGATGTCACATTAAAAAAAAGTAGCAGAAGAAAAACTATTTAGAAACAGTATGGAAAAGGAAAGAATTGTACAGAAGAGGGGAGAACGAAAAAAAACCCCATGAAATGGGACTATGACAGAGCTAAGCTCACCTCATTTCTAGAATTAGTGGATGTATATTAAAAAAAACCCCAGAAATTTGAGAAAATAAACATATATTTTGGAGAAAGCTGAACAAAAAACAACCAGCCAAACAACACAGGGTAGGAATGATCTGGTGTCTTTGTCAGAAGAAAAACAAATCAAAAACACCGGAAATGTTTTTGGCATGTCATGGAATCAGCAGAACATACCCATATGTGAGGGTCTATAAATAACAACAATGGATCTGTGAGAGCTTGCATATAATGAAAGTAAATGCAGCATTTTTCCTCTAAAATGGCACAAAATCAGAGAAAGCACTAAGACTGAAAATAACAGCTTGTTTCTGTAGTTTGCAAAAAATCCAGCTGAGATCAAGACAAAATCAAAGACTGAATAGCAGCTAGAGTTCTGACAGCAGTAATGAGTCTAGAAAGGCACATGGATTGTTTTTCATTTATTTTTTGCCACCTAAAGCCTTCATCAGGGCCAGTTAAAAACAGCAGGCTCCTCTAAGTATTAGAGTTCAGGTTGAAACTGTTAGTATCAGAACACACTGGAGTCTTCAGAGTGTAAAAGCTGTAAATTGTCAGAGTACCTCTATTTTGTTTTGATAAATGACAATTTTATAACATGTTTCTTCATGCATTTATTTTTGTTATATACTTCCCCTAGATCTGTTTGCTTTCCTGTTCACTCTCCATATATAGCTATCATATAGAGAGAGATATTATAAAAACTAAATTTAAATAGATTATACACACACTCTAGAAATATATGGCAATGCTTTCTCTTTCTGGATTATTCAAATGTGGACAATTTTCCAAAAGATCTGAACTGTGATTCAATGTTGAATTTCCCCCTCTCTCAAACATTTAATCTTTGATGGCTCTCTATCATTTCAAACTCCATGTAGATAAGACTAAGCTATTCATTTTGATATATGTCTGTCTTGCAGTGAATTGTCCATATTTCTTTATAAATATCCCTTTCAGCCAGAAGACAGAATAATTTATTCTGTCAATTCAGAAAACTGTAAGAACATTGTGCCTTAATAGAGAGACTGTTTTTCCCTCTCTTGCTTTGTCCCCTGTGTACACACAGTCAGTCCCTGTCCAGAAATGTAGTCTCAGATCTAGTTATGTTTTATGTAGGAAGTAAAATTATTTTTCTAGCCTCAGGCAAGTACTTAAAGATATATTTCAAGATTCAATACTAGTAACGAAGCAAAAAAAATGTTCTGTTAACTGGCAGACTATTTAGAATCTACACTTGTATTCACTGCACCAAATCTTTTACACTGCAGGAAAATATAGCAAGGTGATGTGATTTACAAATTGAACATCATCTGCATCTCTAAGCTGGTACAGCATGTTGGATGTATTGGACATGCTATGATAAAAACCTCCTAATTACTATTGGCATCTGTCAGGCTGTCAAGTACCTTTTAAAAACCCCTAGGATTCAGGGTTTTTTAACATCAGTTTGCAAGGGAATGTTTGCCTGACCAAAAGATAATGAAGGACCATAAATTATAGCTTTGAAAGGGACATCTTGGATAACCTAAACCAAACACCTGCTTCAAGCAATGATGCTTTTATATTAGTCTCCTCATAAGTGTACTTAAGGTTTCCTCAAAGACACCTAAATAATTATTTTCCCTCTATTCTGGTGATAAATTGTCATACTGTCTGACCAACCTCAGTGTTAAAAGAAAATGTCTATATATCCAGGCTAAATTAATCTTTCTTCTAAGTACAGTACTGGCTATTACTTCTGTCTACTACGAGTTTTTGCATTTTTATCTTTCCTGTTTTCACACATCATGATGGATCTATCTTTTATAATTTCTCTGCCTTTATACTAAAAAATCTTGCCATGATTCTCACACTGTCCTTCAAAGAACCTGCCTATGTTATTCTACACTTCAAGTCCAGGCAGCCCACTACTACTGTATAAAATGACAGTGATACTCTTTCAGATCTTTGAAAAATGCCTTTGCTTAGATTTCTTTAAATACACATGTATTCTTTTTAGTAACCACTTTGGATAAGATTTCATTTTTGTTTGCCTTAGTGACAGAATCATATTTTTTGAATATGTTTTATTTTATGCCTATGCTCCTCCAGTTTCTCATCTTTTGTGCTGTGAATAGTAGGATGGGAAAACTACTGGAAGAATAAAGTTTTTTGCTGCTGTCTTGCTTTGCTTTTTATGTAGCATTTTCTTGACCCTGTACTTTAATTTCTAAGTTCATGCATATGACAGAGTAAAGACTCTGAATATTTCAGAGAAGAAATATTAAGAATCTTACTGAATATTTCAAATTTCTACATTTAGGTCTATTTCCTTAAAATATCAAAAAAGGACTAGACTATGATCTCAGGCATGGCAAAATGTCTGACATTCCTAACACAGAGAAAGGGGAAAATCACATCTATTTTTTGATCAAGTCTGCTACAGACAGTGGAAAGCTGCTCTAGTGATGAAAGTTTTGCCTCAGTCTTCAGAGCAGCTGAGATTTCATGTAATATACTTTCCAAAACAGCTGGCAAAATTCTCTGTGCTACAGTAACTGGGTGATAGATAGCACTGAGCTACTGCTTTGACAATAGTTAGAGAGGGAGGCTGTGAGTATTTTCAGTACCAGGCAAGGGAATGAGTTTGGCTTTAACTTCTGTAAATTATTACCGTATATTTCAGCTCTACACATTTTGGCTACTGATCCAATGGGGAAAATTTACCATGCTAAAAATATATATATATTGGCAATCTCTAGCTCACTGGTGATAGCTGCAACTTCAGTGTGCAGTGAAATCTGTTCTGTGAAGAAAAGCTTTCTGGTTTATGTGCCCTGATACAGACAGAGCTGGACAAGGTGCCTGTCTCCCCACTGACGTCTGCAGGCATTCACTTGTTGTCTTTTGTGAGGGTAGGAACATGTTTTTGAAAAGGGTGTGGTGACAGCAGAAATAATTTCATGCTTTTCTTGTCAGTCACCTGCCAGCACAGTGCACTGAGTTAGCTCACTGAGGAGCCAGAGGTAGCAGAAGTCAAGCTGGCACGGGGGGACAAATGCCACTGTGCATCTGGGACATGGCAAGGGTTAGGATGTTCTCAAACAGCAAGTTTGTAGGCTGGTTCAGCCCATCTGGTCCTAGCATACATAAGGATGGGACAGTCTTACAGAAAGAGTGAAAAATAATTCCTTAGGGAACAGCTGCATTTGATGAACTCTCTTCTAATGGACAGCACCAGTCATCGAGTACAAATTTGTAAAACTAGGTAACAGAGCCTAAGACTTTATGCCTGTGTATATTCATGGCTGATGCGATCTCTTCAAGGGGTGAAGAATAAACATCTCCACTGATAGAGTTTCTGATACAGTAATTCACAAAGTGCCAGGGCACTACTCTGTAATTGATATTTTTCCCTTTTTGCAATATGTATAAGTAGTCCAAACTAATCACAGTTATTTCATCCCCTCATGTGAGGTCTTATATGGTTTATGGGTTCTTTGTGACACTTATGATAGCCTCAGATTCCAGCTACCAGAGTTTGCAGGGACCCTCAGGAGCTGTAAATGCCAATGATTTGCTCTGTGTTTCTTGTCACTGATGCAGATTCTCCATCCCCAGATTCTTGCAACAGTGAAAGAAAAATTTGATTGTACTTCTCTCCAGTCAAAAAGTGTTAGAGTAGTAGGGAGACAGGACCTTGGGAGTACAAGAACACCTATCCAGGACATAACTTCAAGGATTTCTTGTTGCTTCTGCATTTTCACACTTTGCAAATTTGCTGGCATGTTGCTGACCGGGAGGATGAAGAACTCTGTTTCTATGTTCAATGTACAAAAGGAAGTTCTTGTCAAGTTAAATTCTCAATCTCAGTCTGTCTTTTCCAATATCTCAGTCCTTGAACATGTTTCTTATCCTTAATGCAGGATAGTTGTGAGCCATTTTCTTGGAACAAATGAAGTATTGTGTTAGTTTCTGGACAGAGATCCATAAAGACTTTTTTCTGGATTCAGTTGTTGCTGTCAATTTCTTGAATGATCTGATGCCCCTGATACCTATAATAAGTTCCAATGGACATCTCCCAAGATTTCCATGAAACTATCTGTTCCCCAATAATCACAGTTAGGGGATCACTAGACCAGCACTTCTCAATCTCTACTCACCACTCAAGTATTTTTAGGTGAAGAAATAAATACAATCTTTATACCCTGAATGATCTCCATACCTAGACAGCTATTACATGAGATTCTTTCCTTTCCAATTTCTAATGCAAAGACCCCAAAAGATAAAAAAATTAAGGTTATCCTGAGTAGAAATTACTAAGATATGAAACACAGAACACAGTTACTGTAATTTTCAAGAAGTATTGTGAAGATGATGGAGATTTGATTGATTGAGTAAACAAGCTAAGTGAAAATGATTTTCAGCTTGGTGTACTCGGGAGGAAGGAGGGAGAGAAGAGAATTAGCCTGGATTTACAGAATGGTGGGTTTCTGTTTTGAAATAATTTTTGGATTAGTATCTGGGCAGATTCTGTTCCAACAGATAGACTCTACTCTAAAAGAAAAGGATTATGACCTCTTAGAAATAAAATTAGCAAGTTTTGTTTAGATAACAGTTGAAGAAAGTAGAAAAGATGGGAAAATCGAGATTTTTCCTATTTTCAGCAATCTGGGAGGCACCTCTGAAACACAGGAAAGTAAGAAATAGAGTTGTTCTAAAAAGTAGGTAGTTTTTGCTTAACAGTGTATCTATTGAAAAAGCCAGAAAAGTAAGGAGAGTACAAAAATTGAAGTTTGCAATGGCCATTGTAACATTGTACATAGCATAGTGAGAACCAGATTTTCCTAATGATTTTGTGTAAGATGTCAGTTTTGAACAATACAGCAGGTATTCAGTTGTTATCTCAGAAAATAGAAGAAATGTGTCATCATATGTCAGCGTATCTATTTACAATGCAAATTAGGCAGGTAATTTGACATTGATGAGTGTACAGATAAAGTCTATGAATTCTACAGATTCTTTACTCTTAAGGTTTGAAGAAAAAAGAATGCAAGGAGAAATTTCTAGGACAGAAGGCAGAAACATAGCCTTTACTAGTTGGTGGAGACAGTACAGGAATCACTGAAATCACAGAATGCTTGGAACCCTTTTAACTGCTTAGGTTATCTCTTGGTCCAAAAACGCATAAAAGGTCTAACATAGCAGGGCTTCTACATCAGCAAACAGAGAACTTACCACCTAAGGGAAGAATAAGCAACCTTGGGCCTATCACAACCTGAGTGTGAACAAATAACTAAGAACAAAAGCAAAGTGAAGAGACAAAGACCTGCTTATATTTGCCCTACAAAAGCAGAAGCTCACAGAAGGGCACAGTAAAGGATTAAGCAGTCATCATTACCACTCCACATTCTCTAGGGTATCACTGACAATACCCCAGCAAGGCTTGGCCTGGTGAGCTACGGCAAAAGCTGTGAGGCAAAGTAACCTTTTCAAAACTGTGAGTAATGTTTCAGTAGCAAAAGGAAAGCAAGACAAGCAGAAAAGGCACGGAGGCAAACTGTGCCTATAGTCAGATAGGCACAGCTTATCTTGGATGCCAAAGCTTCTGGAGGGCTTTGAAGAAGCAGTGTCTGCCTCTCACACCTCACTCCTGAGTGTTCTCTTTTAACCCAACCCTCATTTTCTACTCTTCCTTTTTCTACCCTTCACTTCCTCCATTTTTGGTTAAAATTAAAAGGCAGCATTGCTAGCAGCAAACTTTGTCAACCTACACGACATCATTGTCTTGAAATATCACTACATGGACTATCTGAAGCTAATGAGTGCTTTCTAATGTGTGCATTTTCAGGCAGGTAATCTTGAATTAGCCCATTGTAATTCTAGAGGAAAAGCAGATGGCTGTATAGTTTTCTCACCATAGTATAAGGATCTCTAGTTGCTTCACATAAAAGCAGACAAATTAGTAAAGGAGGTCTGGTGGAAGAAAGCACTGCATCAGCAGGCAAAAAACAGGTCCCTCAGGAATCCTAAAAACCAAGCAGAACTTCTTTAAAAGAAGAAAACGATGAATTAGAAGGAAGACAAAGAATAAGAAATAGCCAGTTTGTTTCCTTAAGGGACAGCGCAAAGGAAGAATGAAGAGATATAAAAGAGAAATGCACAGTCACAGAATAAAATGCAGAATTTAAATTGCCTCGTGATAAAAGTAATACTATTTCTTGATTTGTTCCGTGACTGCTAAAGTACAGTTTGGGGCGTTTTGCTGGGGTCTTTTTTGAATTCTCAAGCCTCAGAAACGTAACAGTATCTTACTTTCCTTGCCTTCGCTGGGTCTTTCCTGAAAAGAGTTGGAGCTCTGATGGGAATGACTGAGAATTCTTTAGATTTCTGAAGACAAGCCCCAAATTAGCTCTTTGCGAACAGTCAGACTAAGTTTTAAGGAGACCAGAGGCGTGCTTAACACTCCCCCTCGCCCCAGACCTCCCTTCCTCCGCGCCCTCACAGGATTCCTCCCCTCGTCCGCGGCAGGAGCCGAGCTGCTGGAGGTGCTGGAGGTGCGCGGCTCCTGCGGCCGCCCTCGGGCAGGAGCGCGGCTCGGAGCGGCGGC
>VYXC01008169.1:875894-895238 GCA_013397175.1 Platysteira castanea
CGGAGCCCGGCGACGCTGCGGGCGGGGGTGCCGCCTTCCCGGCCCCGCGTCCGCCGAGCTCCCCGCGGGGAGCGGCCCCGGCCCGGCCATGGCGCTGCGCGCCGCCGGCATCCTCGGCTGCTGCTGCCTCCTGCCCCTCGTGCTCCCCGCAGCCCCAGGTAAGGCCGGCGAGGCGAGTGCCGGGGCACCGGGATCCTCTGCCCGCCGGGCGCGGGAAGTGTCGCGGGAGGGGAGGCGAGTTGGGAAAGTTTTGGGAGTTTGCCGGGGCCGGGCGGCAGCGGCGATGACGGGAGCCCTCCCGGAGTCCCTCGATGGCAAAGGCGTCCCCAGCCCTCCCTCCAGAGATGCTGGTGTCGTCGGGAAGCTTTTCCTTGGCAGCGGACGGAGTGCGTTTCTCCTGCCATTGGTGTAGGGTGTCCGTGGCTAGCGGCGATCTTTCAGAGGAGCATTGCTTGATGCAAATGCTTAAACAAACAAACAAAACAAAAACTGCGACGGAGATTTCTTCTCCTTATCTTACGTTATTTATGCATGACTTAATGAAAATCGTTATTTTCATCCGATGTAGGGCTGAAATTAATGCAACGCTTTTAGTGTAAGTTCTTTTAAATGGAATTTATTTTCTGACTGGAAGTACTTTTGTGTTTCAAGTAGTTCTGAAACAATGCGTTTGCACTGGCATGTCGTGAAACGACAGCCGTGAATCTGCTCTGACACTACGCTTTTAAAAAGTATGTAGGGATATTACATACACTTTGCATGTGCTAAAGTGACTTTGTATTCTTTTGTGATTAATTCTTTATGACATTTCACTTGCCCTATAGGAACAGTCTATAGCATGTTCCAGACTAGGTTAATTTAAAATTTTATGTTTCAAAAATGTGTTTGAAGAAAAAAGAAATGGAACATTTTGCAGTCTGGGTTCTTTTAAAACATCACTAATGTGTATAGGACATGATATGGGGGTTTTTGTGCTGATTTTTCTGGTTTGATGTCATAAATCTCTTCTTCCAGGCGTGAATTGTAAAGCTGGCTGCCATCCAGAGAATGGATTCTGTGAATTTCCCAGTGAATGCAGGTAAAAAGATCTGTCAGACAGTGGTATTAAGCACAGGAGTGGTCAGCTTCAGCAATTCATAGTCCTGGTAAGACAGATAGAAATTGAAATGGTTTGGTGTCTGAAAATATGGAACTGTGATGAAACAGCACTCAATTAGGATACAGTAACTGGAATCAGAGAGCATGGATGTCTATATACCTGTTTAGTTTACTTTTTTCAGTATGAAGTATTTGCATTGATTGGCTTTTTTTTTTTCCCCCTCACCGAATGAAATGGTTTTCTTCACATAAACTGCTTCTAGTATCCCAGAAGCACTTATGGTATGCTTTTGTTCAAATAGCACAATTTGGTATACAAAAGTTTATTTATTGTGCCTCAAAAAGGGGGGCATCCTTGTAGTTATGTTTATTAAAAATAAACTACGTTTCTGTCTTGTCTTTTATCTCTTTCAGGTGCCAACCTGGCTGGCAGGGTGCACTTTGTAATCAGTGTGTTCCTTTCCCTGGGTGTTTGCACGGCAGCTGTGCCAAGCCTTGGCAGTGCATCTGTGAGGAGGGTTGGGTTGGCAGCCTCTGTGACATAGGTTTGCACATCCTTTTCTCTCCTTGAGCAAGTGAGGGGAAGCAGCCCCATCTGGTGCTGGAGACAAGCAAAGTCCTTCTGGAGAACCAATTTTAAAATATTGAATGTTAGCTCCAGATAATGAGGAGATTCTGGGCAGTGGCACATAAACTTCGAACTTCCGTAATAATTTAGGCAGAAGCAATGCAGTATCTTTTGTAATTGGGCATATGTGTGAGCAAAGTGTAAGTTCATTCTATTTTAAACATTGATTATAGTGGACAAGGCCAACAAATAACTGCTCCCTTGTTGTCGTGTAAGCCCTTCTAATCAAAACACAAGTTGTCTTGTATATCTTAAATAATTTTAAATATTTATGTAGCACATTATAGATATGTATATATGCTATTTTCTCAGTACTTCCTGGAAGGAAAACACTGGGCTTATTTTTTTCTGTAATTAACCCGGTGATGATTCAGTGAAGTAACATTACTATAACTGAGAAAAAGGTCTGCCTGAACAGGCTGCCACTTCCCCCTCAGGTCCGAGGGGTAAGCACAGTTCTGTGTGCACTCTCTCACCCTTTGCCAGTCAGAATGAGCCAGCTTAGCATAAGCAAGCTGAAGAATTGGCCTTTTTTGAGATGGTTTATTTTGGCTGACACAGGCAAATGTTCAGTCAGAGAGATCTGAGGGGATGGAAACCACAGGACCATCCAGGAGCATGCGCCTTTTCAGCCCACATAGCTGCAGCTGCGAGAGGACAGGTGTCCAGGGCCTCATTTTCTCTTCATGCCTTTCAGGCTTTTGTTGGTATATGGCTTATAATTTATAGAGCATGCCTGAGATCTCCAATGCACAGCCAGAGTGGTGGTAGACAACAGTTTGAATTGCATAAGATTTTCATGACTAAAAGACTCAGAAGGTTTTAGGTTTATGCCATCCTTGCAGTGACATGGAGTTTGGAGCAAAGTTCTCAGGTACTCATTTACCTTCTCGTCAGGTTTTGCAGCCTGTACTCACTGACTGCATGCATGAGCATAGAGAGGCTCCTTAAAGTCAGTCCTGGTATGCTTGCAGGAGCTGTGGTAGCAGTGGTGACATCTGTGATGTAGATGTGACCATAAACTCTCAAATGTTGTTCTGGACACATCTCACATATGTATTTGTACCTGAGACAGACACCTAGATTCTCATTACAATTAATGAGGAGGAATGAGTCCTTCTCTGATCTACAGTCATCTATTTCTAAAGCTATACAGAACAATCCACCCTCTGCCACCTTAGGAGGCTTAGTTCTGTTGCTTACCAGTGAAGAAAAAGTTCCACATTTTTAAAGGCAGCATCTTCACAGCTACTTCTAAAAGCTTTAATTGCATAGCTGAATTTCTTAGTACTAATATAGCTTTGCAATTCTGAGCCTTGCAATGTTTCCCTCTTGCAACTGCTACTTAGAATGTAAAAGAATATCTTGAAAATTGTACCTACATCTTTATGAAAAAACAGCAACTTAACGCATACTCGTTAAGATAGTCCTATAATACCAAAAGGCTATTCTGCACTTGCTTAAGGGCAGAAACTATTATTTCCCTCAACACTCAAAATCATCTCAGAGTCTTCTTTGCTGATTTAAATCTAGATCCCCATGAAGAGCTGCCAAGAATTTTCAGCCAAAAGGATAACTATTTTTTCATCTGCAGCAACGTTATGTTGATAGTCTTTCATCTCAGTGGTTTTACCTACTCTTAATGCTTTGTTTGCTATAGGGGATCAAGAGAAGGATGTTCCTCCTCCTCTTCTTGCTACTAGAAAGTTGACACAAATTGTTATGCTGATCCAGTAAAGCACTGAAACCTCAAATAGGTTAATTTCTCAGGCCCTGATCTCATCATCCTCTGCCAAAAGTTGGTGTCAGTTTCCTGGCTGTATAAAGTCATTCCAAGTAGCTACAGTTAATTTACAGGTACCATTAAATGCAACTTGATCAGATTAGGAAACAGGAATGAAAAAACCTAGAATGGAAAACTCTGGGAGGGTCTGAAGTTCACTGGCCACTACAAACAACTGAAATTTTTTCTAAAATAGACATATAGTCTTAGCAGTTTATTTGTTTGCTAAGGATGGGAGGAAGAAAGATAGACTGGCAATGATACCTCTTTTCATCTGCTCTGTAGGAAAGTTAGTATACAGTCTCCTTGGCTTTGATCATAGAAATTCCTTTCTGGAGAAGTTTTAGATCACCAACTGATTTGCTAATGCCTCTGATTGTGTAGCTGTTTCTAATATGGGCAGCCCGGTCCTTAGCTGAGGCCAAGAATGACCTTCCTAGTAATTTAGAGACATGCAAGGTATGGGTTAGCCTTGATCCACTGTAAATATGTAGGGGGGAATCAGCGGTAGCATTTGTGACTATTATTACAGTCACGTGGACAGAAGAGGCACTTGAAGAAAGATATCTCTGAGTTGGTCTTGGCGTTAACACAGCTGGTTAACCTCTTTGCAATGGAGCCTGTCCAACTGAATCACGATGCCATGGCATCTTCTCATCTTGTGGAAACACAGCCTTGAAATCTGGTGTGTGAACCCCTGGAACCAGGCTGCATGGCACAGAGTTTAGCTCTGCAGCTGATATACACTGCACAGTACAGGAACCACATCAAACACTGACCATAACAAAGGGAAAATCAATTTAGTCAATTTGTTTCCAGGAAAAAAGTGACAGCCCAGTCAGAGTATTTGATCCACCTCCCTAAATCAGATTTGTCAGCTTGTCACCCCTGGCTGTGCCACACAGTTGTGTTAGCGGGTCCGTGATCTCCTATTGGAATCCTGGCCTCACTTCAGCTAAAAAGCCAACATAGAGTGTGAGCTGGGAGTAAATTGTCCTACTTGTCACTAGACTGCTTTGCCAAGGCTACGTGTTGGTAAACTCAACAGAGTACAGGTGGAGTGTCTAATGCCTATGCTATGAATGCATGAGACAGGGGCTAAAAATCCTGCTGTGACAAACTGCTACTGAGTGTTTCTTCCTCATAAAAACACTCAGTGATTGCTTCATGTACTGCATCATGACAACTTAATTTGATGCAACTATTAATTAATTTATGGGTAATGTGATTGGGGCCACTCATAATACATGTGTAAATGTAACATCCTGGTTTTGCATTTTCATCTTAGTTACCACTTGATGATTTTTCTTTTGAGCACTAAAATAAAGAAAAATAGAGAAAATGGGCTAATTGAGGCTATTTATGTATTATGTTTTAAAAGAACCTGGTACAACACCCTTTAAAGATGTTTTTTAAAATTAAATACCTGACATAAAAGTATTGACAGTAATGGATATATGTATACATACCTATATTTAGATATTTCAGAGACTTTCCATGCTCCTGCATCAAAGTTCATGTTTTCTCCTCCATCAAAGTATATGCTTTATTAGCTGCCTTTAGAGTCTGTGGCAATAGCTGGCAAACAACACTGCTCCAAAAAGCATCCAAGATTATATTGGTCCTTGTGAAAATTGGAGCTTACACTCAAAGTGCATGCTAAGTTGTTGTCTTGCAACGAGAACAGGCCAATGCATTAGGAAATAGACCCTTTTATCCAGGGAAGATTGTATTTGAAAGCTAAGACTGTTTTGCTGTGGTTAAAATTTTGCAGTACCTCATGCGATCATCTAAATTTCATGTTATGCTGTGGGAAGTAAAATATAAATGCCCTTAAATCCCTTTTCATCTTCTTAGAAAGTGTGTGTATATATGTCTGTGAGGCATCAGATACCTTCCAGTCAGCACTTCTCTGCAGCTGCTGCAGTAGCTTGCTAAAATATGCACTTGTTTGTTTATTTAGTTTTAATTATTTTAAAAGTTCAGTAATCATTTGAGTGGGAAGTGGCTCAGCAGGGCAATTGCAAAGAAATGAGATGTGTGACTTTGAGTCCAGGCATCATTCAGCTGTGTCTTCTGGTACAGTTATGTAAGGGTTGAATGTAGCCCAGCCAAAAGACAATATTTTAACAGATTTTTTGTAACTTGCCGATCTCTGTTTTTATGAAACATGTGTTCATAAGCACATAATGATATGGGTAGGGAGCAGGGAGAATTCCAAGTTCCTCATTGCTTTATCAGAATTCTGCTCATGGAGAAGCCAAGATTGTGAAAGTATGGCTAGACTATGTAGAAGTTCCTTCTCCCATACTAGTATTTTATTTCTAATACTATTTATTTATAGAATGGAGCAATTAAATGACATTTTGCAGCCAGGAGCTAGAAGGAGAGAAATAAGCTGAAATTGCTTGCAATAGTTGAACAATCTGAACTCCATTTTAACAAAGCTGGGAATAGATCAGAATTTATAAAATGCAGGATGCAGTATTGTTAAACCTATTTTTTATTTGAAGTATTGTATACTATTTACTAACTCTTTCTCATTAGATTAATTGAGTCCTGTTGGGTTTTTTTAACAGATATTCACCCATGTTCTGCAAAGCCCTGCACGAATAATTCAACATGTATAGAGACTGGTGATGGAGGATATATTTGTCTGTGTGCCCAGGGATTTACAGGAAAAAACTGCCATCTCAAGAAAGGACCCTGCATTATTAATGGGTAAATATTGATTTCTGACATGCATTTAAAATCTGCACTTCTATTTTTCAAAATTCTTTGCTAAGTGGAAGTATTTCTGTGCTAAAATACATAATGCTTCTGATAGTTGATACCATTATCAAACTTTACAGATCTGATCTGTTAATAGTGTATAGACTTAACAGATTATCAGTGTGACTTTATGTGCACAATTTGAGTACTAAAAGTGCTGATTTACACATTTTATTGTGCTGAATTTATGCCTTCTCATGATTTTCATAAACAAACTTGAAGTGACTTCCTTCCTACATTCTCCTGCATTCTCACCTCTGGTGAGGGATAACTGATACAAAGCCTAATGAGAAGAGTAGTCAGCACACAAGCTGTCGGCACGAAAACACCTAGTCCACCAGCCTGTCCTTTTTTCTTAACCAGCATATCATAATATGTCCATAGTTAACTGAAGGAGACACTTCCATCAAAACAGGGAGACCATTGCTCTCTATTCTTTAAAAGAAATGGGACATTAAGAACAGCAGTGCCAGTAGGTTGAAGGCGGTGATCCCTCCCCTTTGCTCAGTCTTGGTGGGACACATCTGGGTCCGGTTCTGGGCTACCCAGTATAATACACTGCCATACTGGAGTGAGTCCAGTGAAGGGCCATGGATATGATTAAGGAATGGGAACATCTCTCCTCTAAAGAGATACTGAGAGCTGGGTCATTTAGCCTGGAGAAGAGCAGGCTCTGAGGAATTTACCCGTGTGTATGAGTACCTAATGGGAGGAAGCAAAGACGACAGAGCCAGACTTCTCCTAGAGGTGCCCAGTGAAAGGGCAAGAGGCAATGGGCACAGACTAAAGAACTTCCAGCAAAGTCACTGGTAGAACTGCTTTAAAAAAGGAAGACCTTTCAGTGTTAGAGATAATGCGGACTGGGATTTCTGTTGAAATCTAGAAGCATCTGCTGTCTTCTGGCTCATCAAAGTTCTGATCCTATAAACACAGAGAATGCCTTTCTGGTGGATACAGGCTTGGTTAAACTATAATCCTAAAATCACAGTTTTCTTTTAGGAGATTGCCTTCTTGCTCTCCAGCTCTATATTGGTACCCTCTGGTTCTCTTTTTGCTCAGCAATAGATAATTATGAGTATTCAGATCTACCTTATAACTGAACCTTCCTGAAGACTTGTACAATCTTGTTTAAGAAACATTAACACCTCTCACTCTCTCTGGCAAGAATTGCCATTCTTTCACAACTTCATGTCAGTAGAATTTTTTTGCCATTGCTTTTAGTTGGGGGATACTCACGCAGTTCTGTCTGGGTTTACTTTCAGCCTCTAAGATAGCTACTCTGATTTGCCTATTTTTCTTCATTGGCAATGAGGAAATTTAAGTTCCTTGAAAGAGTAGTGAATCACATCCAAGCTACTTGCCTAATATGGAGGATGTGAATAGCTTTTTCTGCTTTTCATCTGTAGAGCAAATATTTCAGTAATTCAATGTAGACATATGTATTAGCTATCCCAAAAAAACAGGTGAGTTCCAAAAAATACAACATCAACAAAATAACACAGATTAGTTCCATATACTTCCTTAAAACCCTTCTCTTTCTTCCTTAAACTTCCTTATACTTCCTTAAATCCTTAAATTGCTGAAACTACTTTTTTTTGTGTGTTGGTACTCTGTTTTTGGACTGAATGCTGATGGACTAGTCGGGGAATCATGAACAATTTTTCTCAAGAAAGCAACATACCTGAAACAGTGATTCTTTTACTCTAGGAAGCTGTCTTGTTCAGGAAAATGAGCAGCAGGCTCTGCAAATCTGCATTTAGTTCAAAAAGACAACTGTTGTCAGCATAAGCACTCCATGTCTGCTAATAATTCACAGTCCACCAGAGAGCGCATCCTAGAAAGAGACCGTGTCGGATGGTGTCATTTCATTCACATCTCACTTCCTTTCAGTTCCTCTCTATCTCAGTGGTAATGTTAAAAATGGTGATATTACTGAGCATTTCTGCTGGCTTCTTAGTTAATGTTCACAGATGAAACCAGGACAATTCACAAATCAAAGTGTTCATTCTAGTCTGTTTACATGTACCTGCATTAGTGACCTCTGTGTGATGTTTTGAGGTTTTGCTTTGAAGCAGAGCAGTGAGTGGTACTTTCTAGAAGAAACCAGACTATCTGGGAAGCAAAGAAGTGGTATGGGCACGCTTTCCACAACTAACCCTTCATGTATTACACCTTGCTGTGTTAAATGCCAAAAATGCAAAGTAGCAGAATTTATTAAAGTAAATTAATATTAGGGTTTGAGTTATTTAAACGTATTTAAATTAGATAAATGCAACTCTGTTAATAATAAATAAAGAAATTTTTCAAAATTTTGCCTTTTTTCCCCTAATCTGTTTTTTATGTCAATATTTTACATTTCTGAAAGGTTCAGAAAAAAGTTTACACTTACATTCTCCAGCAATTTCTTCTCACTTCCCTAGAAAGTACTGAGATTGAAGCCAGCCATGAGGGTTCAAACTTCTACACCTTTTCATATGCAAACCAGCTTGTCCAATTTTCCATTGGAAAATGGGACCGGTAAAGTTAAGGGAGAGAACAAGACTCTCCAGAAAGGCCATAACCACTCAAGAAGAGTACAACTCCAATTTCCATATTTTGCTTAAAAAGACATGGTGGCTGGTTAACGTGATGAAATTCCTTACCTCAAGTTGTCACTAACAATGTCTATGTCAAAGCCCAGTTTTGCTTTCCTAATACTGCTTCCAGACTTCCAATATGTTCTTTTAGTAGCTTTTTTCCCCAGCCAACATCTAAAGTGAAGAACAGTACTAGAGGACAGAGCAGTTAATGTGGAAGCAGCAGAAAACAGACAGATGATTCCTCTGTCACAATGTTCAGTCTCTCCTGATGGGTGGCCACCAAGTGTTTCAGTCCTGAGTGAAGACAGAGGTGCTTGGAGCAATCTCTACCATAGGCAGTCCTAGAACAATGATGAATAGCCCAGCCTTATTCTGACCAGTGATCAGGGACCATTTGTAGTCAGGAGCTTAAATCTCTTCCACAGTCATCTCATTCAGACATCAACAGATCTGTTAAATCCCTGTGTCCCACGACGGAATTCCATAACAGCCTGTTGCTACTGACTGCTGCATATGTGAAATGTCTGCATCTGAAGCTGTGATGTTCATTACCCCTGGGACTTTGCCCTGGAAGTGCGGGGCCTTAAATAACAGCTTGGACTTGCCAGCTATCAGATGGTACTGTGCTATATGGCTTCAGGGATACATAAGTATTAAAAAAAGTTTTGTTGTCAAAGAGGCTTGTCCTAAGCTTTGCCAAATATTTTTCACTTTTTACAAGGTAAGTTTTAAAAGCTTTGTTCATATGTGATGAACTGCCATGAAGGTGGGGTTTGAGGTTTACAAATAAACATGGCACCCAGGGACCCTTGTCAGCCAGCAGGGACAGCTAAAGGACCTAGTGCACTTTGCATAAATCCCCTGAATTGACACATTTGTGCCAGTCAGTGGATGGCCATATCTTTTGGCATTACACTCAGTAAGGCACAGTTGCACTGAAGATAGAAAAGATCTCTCAGTTAATTTACATTACTTAAAACATAGTACCAGGCTACCAGTTGGGAAGTACTAAAAGAGTTTGCAGAAATACTTGGTTTCCTATGATCCTGCCTTCACATTACAGCTGTCTTTGCCCAGGCTGAAATTCTCTCATTGATATTTTTTATTGTAATTGTAGCTATCAAAAAATTTGGCTGAACAGCAGTTTATAGGAGAGTATCTGGTTGCTTCTAAATTTTTTGTGCCATGAAACCACCAGAGAGGCAGAATAAAAACAATCAGCTTTATGTCTAGCTGCTCTGGCAGTGTTTTGCTCTGCCAATACAATATATAGATTATTTTAGGAATAATCAGGTAGAAAGGAAGCAGCCATGCTGCTCATGTCTTTGTTCTGTCTTGTAGGAATAGTTGCTCAGCTAAATAGCTCCAAGGATATAAAAACAGTGAGAAGCTTAATTTGAATAAATGTTTGAAATAATTTAAAATCCCTTCACAGCTCTTTGGGTTGAATTTATATGCTCGTGTACTAATCCTGCCCAAAGGGTCAGCAGAAGATATTATAATCTGTATTGACAAAGCTGTTGAACAAGCTCTTTCTTGATTCAGCTTCACTGACTTTGGTGGATTTGCATTTGGAACGGGCTCTTCTAAGGAAAACCGGCTCTTTTTATTATAGAAAGTGTTTCCTAATAGCTTCTTCCATTGGACTTCAGTTTTGTCTCTGTGTCTGTTATCTATCCTAGTTCTCCCTGCCAGAATGGAGGAACATGTGTTGATGACAATGGTTTTGCACCCCATGCTTCCTGTCTGTGCCCTTCTGGTTTTGCTGGCAACTTCTGTGAAATCGATAGAGATGACTGTGAATCCAACCCCTGTGAGAATGGAGGAACATGTACAGATGTTGGTGTGGGTTTCAGCTGTTCTTGTCCCCATGGCTATACAGGAAAGCTCTGCAGCAGCCGTGTCACATTCTGTGCAAGTGGCCCATGTGAGAATGGAGGGACTTGCAGTGAACATCCCCAGGGAGGGTTCGAGTGCATCTGTAAACCAGAATTTGTTGGTGTGACCTGCAAACATCCCAGCAAAAACACAAGTCTCTCTGGAATGAATATGGAGACAAAGCATATGCAGAATTACAAGCCACCCTTGAAAGCTCACCACAGATCAGTGCATCAACAACAAGAAATCCTGAAAATAACAGTGAAAGAAACAATCCAAAATGCAGATCCCTTACTGAGTAGAAGCCAGGTGATATGTTTTGTTGTGCTGGGCTTGCTTACATGTCTTGTTGTCTTGGGTACGACTGGGATTGTTTTTTTTTCAAAATGTGAAATGTGGCTTGCTAATGCCAAATATAGTCATCTCCTGCGCAAGAAAAAGAACTTTTTTCTGAAGTCTAACAATGGGGAAAACCTCTCAGTTAATATTATCTTCCCAGAGAAGATCAAATTGACTAATTACACTAAGAACTACACTGCCATCTAGGCCCATGAAAGCCAAGCAGCATTGTGCAACTTTTCATAGCAATATGTAAAATTTGTTGCCTGTGGCTGGCCTCAGTATTTGTGGGTATATTTGCTGTAAATTGCACTGAGTGATAATGAAGAAATGTAACATATCTGTCTTGCTAGGGATTTTTTCATTCCCCAAAATAAAAGGTAAAAAAATTAAAATGGATTAAAGACCAAGGAATGTTACTTTGATTCCTTTTCAAGGCAGCTATTTTTTGTAAAATAAAAAATAACTTATCACTGGAACTGTATTGCAGCTTTCTTTTCTTGTGCATAGTTTATCTGGCAAGTACAGTACTTGCAAATTACTCAGTAATGCTTTTTTGTTTTTTAATAAACAGCAGTTAAGGGCTATACTTGTTTATTTATTCATTTCTAAACCTTATTCTACAGCAAAGTATGCAACAAGTGTCCATGCTGAATTCTTTTGCTATATCTGATAAAGGCTTTAGAGACTGCAACCAGCAGGAGCAAATTCACACTGATATCTCACCTATTCAGTCAGTATTGCTATTTTTACATGCTTATAAGAGAGATTCTATAGAATCTTAGAGGTCTTTGGGATATTAATTTCAGGTTAAAGGTCTCTTGCTTGAAATGATGCATCTATAAATTGTTCTATTTATCTATTTTAAAATGTTAAAAAGGTGTTCAATGTCTTTCTTTTTAGAGACCTGGTAGAGATTTAAAGGATCAGATTCTGGCTTTTCTATAAATACTCCTTAAAGAACTCTGCTGAGAGAAGTATCCTTCATGACTGTGTCATGGGGAGAAATGAAAAGATGTCATGTGTCACCTGAAATAGGACAGCTGCTTTTAATTCTTCACCTCTGCTTTTTCTGTCACATTTCAAGGAGAGGACAAGGTTTTCAAGAATCAAAAGCAGCAGTGGCAAACAGGCAAAGGGTCATGAAAGCCATGAAAATGGCAGGGGCCTGAAGGCATTAAGAAGTCTTCACCTCCCTGAGGAGCCTCACCTGGGGCTCTTGCCCACCTCCTGCCCACAGGTCCATTTTGGGTCAGCCCAGCACTGTTGGTTCTGGTCTCAGGTGTGCTGTAGCCATACTGGGCTCCACCTCTGCCTGCAGTTGGTCCTTGGACTACCTACTGTAGATAGCCCATCTGCTGAAAGGACCCTTTGGGCCTGTGCTCTAACCCTGTCTCTGGCCCTGTCTGCTTTTGCTCCTGCCTGGAGCCCGTGGATGGCCTCTGTACCTGGTTCTCCACTTGCTGTGTCTGGAACTGCCCATGGGCCCCATTACCAGCACCAGCTTCTGTGAGCCTGTGCTGTTGGTGAGACCATGGGTCTGTCCCACCCTGGGGTATGACCCTCCTGGGTCTCCCAGCTTCTTTTCCTAAATGACCAGCCTGACACTGACTGCTCCTTGTAAGAAAAACAATCAGTCAAACAAGGAAACCCCACCAAAACAACAAAACCAATTACTTCCAAATGCAGTGCCTAAAGGTGTCTTTAAGGTTATGTAACAATTTATTTCCCCAGCCACCCTAGATAGGAATGATTAGCAGCTTCTTCTCAGCTCTCTCATGACTACACTATTCCCAAATCCATTAACAGCTGCTCAATTAAAAAAACAAAACAAAACAAAACAAAAAAACAACAAACTCAAAGCACGTACATGGCATTATAGTAGGATTTTTTTTTTGTTAAATCTCTCTTAATTGCTATGAGTATATAGCGAGTTTGCTGTATTGCTGATAACGTTTGCACATATCATAGCATTACAATGTAGTGCTAAGCAGAAAAATGGTGTTCAGATACTACTGTGGAAAGTGTTGAATTCTAGATAACAGGGTGAAAATTTTAAAGGGAGAAGATCCTCCTTCGCAAAGCTCTCGTTGGAAAGACAAATATTCATCAAACCCAACAACATTTCAGGCAGTTGTAGTGAAGTTTGAAGGAGACTTAGAAACCCAGATGAATGTAAAACCAGGTAAGCAGAGTCGAATTTCAAGCCATGAAACATGAGTCACAGGGGTTGACACACTTCTTTTAAACCAAAGTGTTTTAAACATATAATTCAGTATTGTGCATTTTAATGTGATTAGAAATATGTTAGGGTCAATTTGAAGATAATTAGAAACATACATAACTCTGCAGGGTATTTTCCAGCTTTGATTCAAAACCAGTTACAACTTTAGATATCTGCTGGGAATCAGTGGTTAAATTCCTGAGTCGCCTGCACACCTTCCCCCAACTTTTGAGCAGAGGCTCCCTTATCCCTTAGAGCTTGGTCTGCTCCAGGACAGAACAAGACTTTAAGTAACAAAGCTTTGTATTTTAAACATACAAAATTTAGGAAATTATAATTCATGTTTATAAGTTGTCACCCTCTTTTTGGCCGTGGTGACCCAGTTGGCAGCTCCTCCATCACAGTGCGTTTCTTCATATGCAGACAGAAGAGCATTTTTGAAGAAAGGTCGTTTGCACAGCGTGGAAAAAGAACAGATTTTAACTCCCAGGATCCTTCCTATTATTGGTGGTGCCAGTGAAGAGCATAGAAGACTGCTATTGTCCTGCTACCTTCTCCAAAGAGAAAAAGTGTTACCTTAAACATGAAAGTCTGGAGAAAATAGTATCTGTCTTCAGCTTCTCTGTTCCAGAAAAAAATTAAACGTGTATGGGTTTTTTTCATATCTGTGCTGTTAGTGTAGTGAATAGCTCCAAAGCCTTATCACCACACAAATGACAGACAACTGGGATGATAAAAAAGATTATGGATCAACAGCCTGCAACAGGTCTCCAAAGCAAGAAGTTTAAAACAAGCACTGGGCATAAACACTGACATAAGAGCAAAGAGAAGACACAGCAGTTATACCACTTCAGTTTTATGTTAAGTCTACATAATTTTTTATCAATGGACAAAGAACAATATATCATAGATACATTGCCATAGGTACCAGCCTATATTGCCATGTTTCACCTTTTAACTTCTGAATGTTCTCCTTTAGTCAAGCAATGATGCCTTTCAGACTCAAACTCGTCTCAGCCTTACTGCCTGTGTAAACAAAAATAAGGACGACTAGTTTGAGGGGTAGGTTGGGACAGCAGGACAGTTTGTTAAGGGCAGTAGCTCCTTCTTGTCCCCATGGTATGGAGGAATACATTATTAGATTATTTTTATTTTAACCACCTCCCTTTGAGCTATCTTAGCCTCTGTTCCTGTTTACAAAAAAAGACCAATAGATGTTCCACAAATATCTGATTTTTAAAGACAGGTTGTGGATGTTTTTTCTGGTTTGGTTTGTTTGTTTTGAGTTTGTTTGGGTGGGTTTCGGTTCAGGGTTTTTTGAGGGGGGGATGTTGGTTTGGTTTTTTCCAGGTAGGGGGGATATTTGCATAGCTGTGGTGGGGGAGAAGTCTGTCTGCTGTAAAAGTAGAACATAGGAAGTAATAATTCCACTGAATTCTGGACAAGGATGTCTGATTAGTGAATACACACATGGCTTTTCTTTTTACTGCCATTCTTGATATTGGTGCATAAACCAACAATGCATGCATTGCTTAGGATCAATGAGGATTCTGTTCGGAAGTGCTGAACTGTCTGCTGATGATATATCCACAACAGCCCAGCTAGTTTGCTCTTCTAGGTTGATAACATGAAGTTCTGTTTTCAAAGAAATATTTAGATCCAGGTGGACCACGGTATTTCTATTTAAGACAGACCTTCAGCTCTTGGGAGTGAAGCAGTGTTAAGGACCTGGCTACAGGAATATGTACAAACCATCCCTGAAAACAACAGGGCAGTTTTGACTGGCCGAGTACAGTACTTCTCACAACTATGTCATTCCCTCTCCAAGTTCTCAAATTTGCCTTGGCAAATTTATTTACTATCACAGCCTTAAGGGCAAAACAATTTGCTACAGATAGAGGACACTTTTTGTAAATACAGGACTTTCCTGGCAGAACTACATGCATATGCATCCAGAGAACATGAAATCATTGCACATGTACTATACATATATTGTGTATTTTCCAAAACACATCTCGTTTACTATGCATTTCTTGTGAATGAGCCATGGACAAATCCTGTGTTCCTGGAAGTCACACAGCCTAGGAAAATATCCAGTTATGCCTGGCTTAGGTGAAAGACGTGTTTTGAGAGAAGACTTTTGTAGTTGCTCAACCCGTATTGGAGTTGGCACAAAGGCCCACAAAGACAGGGAAGCTTTGCTCCATCTCTCCGGCCATTAAATGAGAGCAACCCAGGAAATGCACTGGGATTTTGCCCCTTTTAACATCAAGTAATATTTTGAAGTTTCTCTTAATTTTCTTGAAGGAGATGAAGATACATTTTAAAATTATGATGATGAAGGTTGTTTTAAAACTTTGCAAGAGGGGGAATAAAATTTCATGTAAAGAATATTTCAGTTTCAAATATAAACTGAACTGTTGCTCTGGGATTTGAAGGGACCACTGAATTAATTAATTTTGGTTATTAGCTCTAAAATTCAAAAGGATAATTTTTCTTCCATTTTACTCCTCTGTAGATCCTTGAGTTGAGGAACCTGTGCTGAAGCTCATATCTGAGAGTCTCAGAGACGTCCGTGGGTACACAATGAAGAATCATCTTTGTCCATAGCAACTGAGACAAAATCTACAGGCACAGAGCAGCGTTCTTATATTTTCATGGTCTCTTAAAGGCAAGTCTAAGCAACTTCAAAGACGCTAAAATATGAAAGTGATACAATATAAAGAAGAGGGAATAAGCCAGGCTTAGTGACGAGTTTTTTATTAGACAAAAGAAGTGTTTTCATAACGTAAAGCTTGGAGCAAAAATACTGTTTTATTCTTCATCTCTCCGTCCACTTGCTCTTTCAAAATGATATCCTTACTATTAGTTGCAGCCTTCTACTGTGTCTATCCGCTTGATGGCAGTATTTGAACACAGAACCATTTAAATCTCCGTTCACTTCGCATTTTGCATCGGAAAGTTTGTAGCCCATTCCTGGTGATTAGTTATGGGAAAATGGCAAAAAAAGAGAGAACAAGAACATGCCAGCAGTCATTTTCCTGTAGGTAACCACTGCTGCTGACATGGTGAGCTGCAGCAAAACCACATCTGCATCAGCTGGGAAAGACAGCAGTGTTTCCCTGAAGAGAATTACTGTTCTCTTTTGGAATTAAACTGAAAGTAGAATTTAGCCATTCTCCTAACTTGCACATGGCTTTTGATAGACCAAACACAGACACTGTGCACTTTTAAAGTGTTTAAGGGCAGTGTTGGATAGGGCTTTGAGCAAGCTATTTGTGTCCCTGACCGCAGTAGGGGAGGTAGAACTAGATGATCTTTAAGGTCCTCTCCAACCCAAACCATTCTAGGATTCTATGATATATAAAGAAAACGACATGAATGAAAGTAGCTTAAATGAACAGTCACTGAGAGGAAATTAAGAATAATGAAAGGAAAACCAATAAATTATTTTATATAAATTCAGCTAAATAAAAAGATTTTGGTACACTGGTATGCTCCTAGCCTCTCTCATTTTGCTTGACTATTTTTTTTTAACCCAAAAGGGCATGCACAGCAACTTTGTTAATAATCTAATATTCATTCTTAAGCTTCTCACACAGTATGGTGAGATTTTTATTTGCCTGTCTCTGTCTTACTGACTTTCTAAGGTGTTCAAATTGGAAAAGGGGAAATACGTGTTTTAATTTTGAAAAATCTTTTTTGTACCAAATTCAGGGACAGAACTTCACTCAGATTTTCAGAACAGATGTAGGCATATCACAATTTGCTGGGAGCTGTGCATCTACAACCTTTCTGGCAAGAAATAGTTAATATTTCAAAAGGCTAAATAAACTTGGAGTTATTCTGTTCTACTTTCCAGTGTTTAAATTACTGGAAGTATTACAAGAGTCCTGCATTTTATCATGGGCAAATGTAAGCTTTGAAGGAATTCATGCCTTTACTCTCACCTGTGCTTGTTTTTCTTCCTAACTAATGGGACTTGGAGGACTAAGGAGATCTGACTGATCTGGTGGCTGGGAGCCTGGATTGCTGGGAGATATGAGAGGCAGCCTGTTTTCAGGGAGTGTTGGAGTAGTCCCTGTAGTTTTGAGCCCAAGAAAGAGTTAGTGATGCCTCCTTGCTGAGAGAGAACAAAGACTGCCTGGAAGCCAGAGATGAAAGCATAAGGATCACGTGTGGGCTTACTGTTGGGAAAGAGCCATAAAGGGACCAAGTCTGATGTGGAGCCCTGTCTGAGGCAGTTTTTCTTTAGACAACTGCAGGGCTGTTATATTCTAAGAGATTAGCTCAGCAGGGGAGATCTTAGCTTGTGCTTTATAGGAGCACGTGTGAGGTTGAGGGAGCTAAGAGGAAGAAGCTGTAGCTTTATCAGGTTTGCTCTGCACAGCTGCCTGCAGGCCCAGTCCTGTTCTCCCCTTCAGAAAGCTGGAATTGTCCAATAGTTTCAACGAAACTGCTGCTGTTACCTTGGGGTGTTGTCTTCCTTTTGAATATCAGTCCTTTTGATATTTTGCTCATTACTGCACGGATTCTGCATTGATCTTGGCTGGAGATTTTCATTTTTCTATCCTACGGTTATGATCTTCATTAAAAAAAAAAAAATAGTACTGATGAGTGAAAAAGGGTGCAAAAAATTTAGGCTGTCCCTCAGCCTCAAGACTTTCCTCTCCAGAGAAAAGCTTAGAGATTGTTAGCTCTGTTGGCCAAGTTACAAAATTGTGACATGCAAATGGCTTTCCAGTAGCTCCCTCCTGTTCCTAAGTAGGTAGATCCAGGGTGATCATGTCCATTGATATCATTACTAGGAGCACGAATTTGGGGGAAAAGGGGCTTTTTTAACACTATGCACACTAGTGTCTTAAATCCATCTGTCTTTGAGAGCAACCACAATGGCATGGATAAAAGTAAACAAAGAGAGTGGTGGTAGAGCATTTAGAAAGGAAGATCATGCCCAAATTGATGCAGCCATAATCCACTAACAACTTTAGCAAAGGGCTTCATGTTCTGCTTAGAAGAGGCGCGCAAAAAAGGAGAAGAAAATGGAGAAATAGCCTAGTTTAAAGAGACAATGGAATGGTGAGTCCAAGCATTTGCTTTGAGGATGTGAAGTAAAACAGTGGGATGGTCCCCACAGAATCCCAAGACAGAAGAGGAATGAAGGCCACCCAGTTAACCTGGAAACAATGAAAGTCCTCAAAGTCCTTGTCGTTCTAGCAGGCACGACTAGCTTCAGGCAGGGGAGGAAATCTAAGTAGGTGGCATAGCTAGAAGAAGCAGGGAATTTAGGCTTTGTTCTTTTCTTCTGTTCCCCCTGAGATGTGCTGTTTAGATTTGCCATACTCTACCCAATTGCTTACAGGCGGCAGGGCATGTGTGACCACATGATGATGAGGAATTCGACATCCTGGTATGGATGAGTGTCTTCCATCCCTTGCACAGTTTAAAGAGAGGCTAGAAGGGAGGAGGCTGAAATGGGATTGATGATATTCAGCAAACATGATACTCAGGCTGCCTGAGATCCTTCCTCATGAAAAGGGCAAGTTGGAAGAAAATACATTTGCAGTTTAATTCAATGATATTCAGCAAAGACTATCCTAAACAGTTGAAGAGCTGTCTGTTTGTATCCTGATGGTGCCTGTAGCTAGGCTGAAACAGTGTTGTTCCTTTGGGTAGGACCATGATGTAAGTCTTTCAAAAAAGCAATTGTAGCTTAAAAGGATTCCTTGCTGTTCTTTCTTCTCTCCAGTCTTTGGAAGAACTTGATGTAGAGGAAACAAAATGTTATTGAAGCCTGTGGTACAAACGTTGGAGCATTAAACTATCAGCTTAAATAGGTCTTCAGATGTATTCACATAATAAACACTTACATATGTTCTGTCTCTTGTGGGCAGTGCTGAGTTTGCAAATGAGTGAGTTTCCACTGAAAAGTTCCAGCTAAGGCTGCCCACAAGCCTCTGCCCAATCAATATTCTTTTTTTTTCTTCAGAAATACATTTGCCCTAAAGTTCCAGTGAACCCAACTGATTGTGCATTAAAAAAA
>VYXC01008169.1:895244-921808 GCA_013397175.1 Platysteira castanea
AAAAAAGGAACACTTTGAACATGGACAGTGTGTGCTTGAAAGTTCGCAAGGTGCTTTAGCAGGCTATGGCTGTGGCAGTGAGCGATGCTGTGACTAGATGGTGCACTTGCCATATCATACATAGAAACTACAAATGGAGTGCTTCTTGCACAGGTATTTCAGAAAGCTCTGGTGCTGATTACTGTGTGCATATCTGTCTTTGTCTTTGGGGGAGGATAATCACAGCTACGGAATAAGAGGGAACTCTTGGGTTTGAGAGCATATATTAAGTATGTATTAAGAATATATATTCAGTATAATAAGTGCAAACCCCCTGCAAAAAAAAACCAAAAAAAACCCCAACACAATGACTAACAATGCACGCACAACACACTGTAGTACTTCTGTTCAATCATCCAGCAAATCTTATTCACTACTATTTATGTTGCCTTGTTGGTGTTTATACTGTAAATCCTGCCTGCACTGAAACTTGTCTGACAATTCTTTCTATGAGCCTGGGCTGGGGCTGAAATAGTAATGCCTGATGCAAATCATCGACATTCAGTTTTCCCATGCTTAGTCTCTGGCTCAGACTAATGTTGTTTTAAGTCTCAGCAAAAAAACAGCTTGGTTTCCAAGGATGAGAAGAGATTGTCTCTTCTACTTGTTATTTAAAAATAATAATCTAACGGTCATGTTGAAGCATAACAGCACTATTCTGAGGGCTGCTCATGCAGACTTCATGTCCTTTTGACCTGAGTTTTATTGGGCTGTCATGAATTTCTAGTTATTAATGCAATAGTTAAAACAACAAGCATGAAGGGAGAAAACACCAGGTTTCTCGGAAACAACTATTCCATGTAAACGTCAAGCTTTTTAAAAGTAGAAGTACACCTCCTGCAGGTCAGAGATCAACCCTTGCAACATCTTAGAGCTTCTGGCTGAATTACACTCCCTCACAGATAACAAGTTGTTGTGCCTCAATTGCCCTGGTTACAGGCTGCATGAAGCTGCCCAACCTGGAGCAAGTAAAAAAGTAATTGGAGTTGTTTTGTCTTCCACTTTCAGTGAACTCAGAATGCCTTGTGTTTGTTGTGAGCTGCCAGTTGCATATGATTACAGGATGCAGCTGGCTGTAGTGTCCTGTTCTCCTGCAAGAGCATGTGGTTCCCTGAGCCTGAGGTGTGATGAACCTCAGATCCTTACTCTGAATTAGTTCCAGTGGCAGAAATGGGGATTTAAAGACTATTAGACTGAAAAGCTTCAGAATATTTATTCAAAGCCTGCCTGAGATCCTTGCTCTTGAAAAGGGCAAGTGGGAAGAAAATACATTTGCAGTTTGATTCAATTTTTGTATGTGTGTGTGTGTGTCTGAATAAAGATTTCAAGATAAAGCTACTATTCTGAAATTAGAACTGAAACTGGAGCTGCAGAGGGCTCTGGGGTTGCATTCTCATTTGACTGGCTGCATTCTTCTCAAAGTTCAGCAAGGATATCTTATGGTTGCTGGGGTATGAACGTTTAGTGCCTCAGCAAAGCGCCATGCATCACCTGTACAGCAAACTTGTTTTGTCTTGGCACACCACTGCTGGTGCAGGTCAAAAGATTCGACTGGAGCAGGGCTCCAGCAGCTCTTTCATTCTACCCAAATGGTCAAGGATTCTTCAACATGTGCACTCTGCAGAATCAATCTGCACTTGTGAGGTAGCATTTTGACATGAGGGAACACAAACAGAGCTGTGAATTACCCTCTTTTTACATGCTAAAAAGTGAAATTGTACTGATTATTAAAAAAAAAAAGAAAATAAGTAAGTACCAACTTTTCTTTGGAGTAGTGTTACTGAAAGTTTACTCTTGCTGTGTTTGCCTTTTGGATCCTCTTTGGGCCCAGAAGAAGCCAAAGAGGGATCCTTCATCAGGAACTGTAGTGAAAGGACAAGGAGCAATGAGTTCAAACTGAATGAGAGGAAATATAGTTTAGATATAAGGAAGAAATTCTTCCCTGTGAGAATAGTGAGATACTGGAACAGGATGCCCAGAGAAGTTGTTGATTCCCCACCCCTGGGAGTGTTCAAGGCCAGGATGGACAGGACATTGAGCAACCTGGTGAGGGCTCCAGTGGGAGGTGTCCCTGTCTGTGGGAAGCCATTCTATGGTTCTCTCCAGAACAGCTAAGTTGCTTGACTGGACGGTGATGGAAGCGGGCTGAAGGTTCTTCTCAGGCACAGGTATTTTAGAAAGTTTTATTACCAAAGTCACAGCAAAGGCTGGATTGTAGCACAGGTTTAGGTTTTGATCTCTTTCTTCCTGTGAAAAACACAGATATAATATCGTTTTAAGTCGTACCGATTAGAAACACATATAGTTTAGGCGAAGATTTACATACAAACCATATTTTGGTGTGCACTGATTTTGAATACCATTCTAGATTTTGGTCTGAGTTCCTTCTTTAATTAATAACATGGAAATACTTTTAGAATAAAAGCTTCAATTAATGAATTTCACCTAATTTGTTTGGAAGTTCTGTGAGAGGTAATTACTTTTATTTTCCTCAAAATCAAAGAAATTATGCCTTGGCAGGGCCCTGGCTTCTGGCTCTAATTTCTGCCATCAAGTCCCTAGACTTCTAGGTCCTCAGCCTTGGGACACATCTTTTCCATGGGCTTGGTTAGCTCCATGAATGATACAGCACTTGTAAGGCAACTACTAACTGTCCTCTGTGGGAAAAAGTCAGTCTTGATCACTCTGCCTACTATCTTAAAACTGCTCTTCTCCTTAGTGCTTCTTGAACTATTGAAAGACATTCATTCCAGAGTGAAGATTTTAAATTTCAGTTTATTTCATGTTTTTCTCTTTTATGTACTAGTTTTGTGTCTGTGGTCAGATGATAAAGCACACCTGGCAACAACCTGTGGTATTGTTTGCAGCTGAGTAAACCCTCTTTAAGCTTACTAAACCAAGTGAAATGGCACTATGTTTTCCAGCAGAGACATAGACTCTGTTAGCATAAAATAATCAAACGGTAGTTGACGATACATATTTACCAGTGCAGGAGTGAGTTTGAGCTGGTAAAACATATGTGCTGAGGAGGGTGAAGAAACAGAAGGTTTCACAGGGGCAGGGAGGTGGCTTTAACTGTCATGTTATGACAGCATGTGTTCATTACTTTTCTGGGCATGGCCCTTTGTTCTTACTGGATGTGTTAAATCCTACGTAGCACTGAAGGTCTGGAGACTAAGAGTAAAGAAAATAAAATAAAATAAAATAAAATAAAATAAAATAAAATAAAATAAAATAAAATAAAATAAAATACACTGTGTAGTGAGGGTTGAGTGTTAAGCTGAATGCTAGGAGAGTGTGAACAGGGAGAGCAGGGTAGCTGTGTCAGCTCAGCGCTGCCCCTGTGGCTGTGAACTCATTCCCTAGCTGGGTTTTTAGGTCAGGACAGCAGTGCTTTGATGGAGCTGTGCTATTTCTGCTGCCACAGCCTGTGCAGTCAGCACCAGCGCTGCTCCACTCCTCCAGGTATCGCGGGTTACCCAGACTGGCTGACTGAGGGCTCCAGAGTCATTTGGCTTCCTTGAAAACCTTCTTAAAACTGCCCTACTGAACCTAAGGGACAACCTGCAAAAGGCCAGTGAAAAAACTAATTTCTGTCTCATGTTCACGTTCAGTTATCCTTTTCTCTTTTCCCACAATTTATCATTTAAAGTAAACTAAGCCAGTAGTAGTTAAATCTGAAAATCTGTGAAGTTTCTGTTCACAGGTACTGGTATCATGAAAAATGCAAAGCAGGAAATGTCTGTTTTGACTGCCAGTAGACTGCCTTTACCTACGTGATAACACTTAAATTGTGCAAGCTGGGAGTAAAGTGTACTTCTCACTGTGTGGAAGCAGCAAATGTTGATGGAACAGAACACTGCTGAAGAAAAAGCACTCTCCATTGCTTAACAACTCTGTAGAAGGTCTTTGAGGGAACAAAAGAGGAGGTGATCTCAGGTGTAGCATCTGTATGAGAACATGTCGTGGTACTGAATAGTAAATGGATGGAAATACAGTAGAAATACTTCTGCGTGTCTGGATATGCACATGAACACTGCACAGTCAGAACTCAGTTCTGCCCCCATCTTCTGTCCACTCATTAATTTCAGTTCCTTATATAGGATCAAACCCAGAGAGTGTTTTCCTTCTTCTAGAATAAGTCTATAAAGTTACATAAAAAATTAAATTTCTTTTACTAATAGGTAAAGTTTTTAACAATGCTAACAAGAAAGAAAGGTCAGTAATGATACTTCATTCATTCAGATGACAGTAGAATATCAACTACCCTTATTCTCTTTAGACCCCGTCTGGCAAACCTTTGTGCTGGTGCTATTTATAGAAAAGATTATGAGAGACATCAGTTGCATTTACCACCTGTAGCAACAGGATGCCAATTTGGACATCCACAAACTGAACTGAAACTTTCCTTTGATCTTGGACAGATTTTGGTTCTCTTGAATTATTATGTTTTCTTTTGGTGCCAAGTGCAAGAGATATTACAGGAGAAAATTAAAAACACAACCTGATTTTTTTAGATCTCCATTCTGTTCTTGTGGACCAGAGATTTGGCTGACTATCCAAGCATCTGGAAGCTCCCTAAAAGCATCTTCAGAGGTTTTAAAGTCGACTTTTTTACAAGATGGTTTCTAATGGGCTATGAACCCTTCTATAAATAATAGCATCATCTGTGTGTACATCTGCACACATAAAAGTTGCACTGAATCTACCTAAAAACAGGTGTCATTGATCCAAATAAAGTGATAGTTGTGTGATTTTTTTTTCATTTGCAGTAAGTCTCAGGTTGGCCGTGTTCCCACAGAATGATTTATTTTGCCTTCTAAAGAGATAAAAATTTTCTTTTGCTATAACTTTGGGGTTCAGTGCCTGATGGTTTTTTGAGAAAGGGGTAATAGTACTGGGAATTTTATTTAGAAAATGTACATATGCAATGAATAAAAATAATCTGTGCTAATGACAACCACTCTTATAAGAAGAATTTGAAGTACATGTGGCTGTTTCAGCACTCCCCATCTTTCATTCTATTTAAAAGTCCCTGGCAATATGTTCATCCCCTGGACAGAGGGAGAGGACAGACATTATTTAGTGAAGGGGCGGTTATCTGATTTCACTGACATTTAGAGAACATCAGAATCACAACAAAGCTGGGGTGAGAACTCTTTTGGCAATTACTGCAGACATACAAATTCAGTGCCTAATACTGATGACACAGAACAGATTTCCCTGTTTGTGTTGTTGAAACTTCAAAACCAACTCAGAACTGAGCCTCTTTTCATATTTGCACATACCTGAAAAACAAGCAGGAAAAACTTAGCCAGAGCAAAAAGGGGGTATTGCACAAATGTCCAGACTCTACAGACTTTATCTAAGGAGGACAGATATCGATTTTATATATGAAGGGAAGTTTTCTGGTTCCATCTTATTCCATCTTACTACTTACCAGCATGTAGGGTCTTTTATTTCTGTCCTGTTCTACAGGAAAAGAAATATGACTTACAGCAATAAAATTTTGTCTGCTAGCTCGTCAGGTGAGACAAATTACATGCAGAAACCCCCAGAAAGGAGGACGCATGCAGATAAGCTACATTCCCCTGTTGCATTTGTGGATCTTCACTCATAGGCGGTCACAGAAGTCTTCAGCCTTGACTCTTTCATCCTGACTCTCTCATCTCTCTATCCTTGAGAATAGCTCAGTGTACCTTGTAAAGGTGCCAGTTTACATAGTCCTATTTGTCTCTGGAATCTGTATGAAGTTAGAAATCCTATGAACTGATAGCAAGATTAAAAAACAACATCCTATGTCTTTTCCTGTGACCCTATCCATTTTACAGGATCTGCAGTTCAACATTTTTCTTTCCAGGTCTGCCCCAGGTGATTTCAGGAATTCACACACATCAGTAAAGAATAGGTGGAGAAACAGCCACCAAGGTAAGCCCTAAGTAGCTCCAACACCTTCTGAAGAGATGCTGTGAGGACTGCAGGAGCCGTGAGAGGGGACTGAAGGGTAGTAGTGGCATTCAGAATTCACTGAAGCAAGGAACTGAAGTTGACAGCTAGAAACTCCAGAGATAAAGAGTATTTCAGAGGAAGCTGAAAACCTTTTTCAGTCACCCTAATTCAAACAATAAGAAATTGTAGGTGTACTTTCTGAAGGCTGAGCTCTTGCAAAACTGCAAGTCTTCTGTCACAAACTTAGACAAGAAATGTACTTGGTAATGTGGAGCTATTTGTGCCATCTGGCAGCTGTCAGCTTTCTCTATTCACTTCCCCCCTACTAATGCAAAACACAGAAACTGGACCTTTTACATCTTGCTATGTGAAAAAGTTTGGTGTCTAGAGGCTTTTTAAGGCCAAACCATTGCACTGTTCTGGTGCCTGCTATTTGGGCATCCATTGCAAACATTAATAATAATTTATCCTGGTTGGCAACAACCATATATTCCTTCTTCCTCTAATATTCCTTTATGTCAGTGTGTTTTCCAAGAACATTGCACATGTCCTCTTAAACACCTGAAATTCACCTTATACACTGCTTCAGAAGGATTTAAAAAACAGCTGGTGTTTATCTCACTGCTATCTCCATTTTTAGCTGCAGTTTGCTGACCTCCATCATTTTATCAAAGATTACATTATTCTTTTTTCCTTTTTGCCAGAACACTTACAGCTATTCTCAAATCTTTTTTAGTCAGCACTGATACTTTGCTATAAGCCACCTGTGAAATGATTAATTTGCTTGTTTTCCACTTGTGTTATGTCCTGTGAGGAGAGGCACTGGGTCAGGAAGGACCTTCAGGTGAAAGTGGAGAGGTTGTGCTGGAGGGGATGAGAGGGCAAGGCAAGGCAGTAGACAGGAATAGCTGCAGCAAGTGGCCAGGAACTTGCACTGCAAACAGGCTGCTGAGAAGCCAGTGAGAGACAGCAGCCAGACCTTCATGGGGAGGGAAAGACAGTCACTGGAGTGGGCACTTTAGATTTGGAGTGGATGGAAACAGCTTGGAAAAAGGTTGTTCCCCAAAGGAGATGGTGAGCTGTCCTAGGCTACAATGTAAGATGTGCCCAAAAGTGTGTATTCTATCACCATCTTCATAAGCTGTTAAAACCGGTGGGACAGTGTTCCCCATCTCCTTCATGACTCATCCCTGGTAAACTCATGGGGACATCTACTCTTAATGGGCCAGCTGTTGACACCAGGTGGGGCAGAGTTCTTTATCTCTCGCATGACCCATCCTCCCTCCAGGGGGATATCTTCTGTTAATGGGCCATCCAGTCTCAGTCCACCACATGACTGATAAAATTACATCATCCCATTGTGAGATGCTCCGCCCAGAGGGAGGAACCAAGCATTCCATCCTGGGTATAATCTAAGATTTAGAACACCAGAGGCAGCCTTTTCTACTGGATTCCCAGAGGACAAGAGCTACACAACCACCACTGGACTTCCTGAGGAGGACCAGACCTTTTCCTACAAGATCACCATTTCAACAGAACCACTTCAAGGAGAACTGCAGCTCTCACCTGACCGGACTGCTACCACCACCCTGCCCAGCAGGGTGTCAGGTCATACCCTGACTCTGTCGGGTTAAACCAGTGTTTCTGTATTACTGCTTTTGGTTTATATATATATTAGTAAAAGAACTGTTATTCCTATTCTCCATATCTTTGCCTGAAAGCTCCATAATTTCAAAATAATAATAATCCGGAAGGAAGGGGGTTGCATTTTCCATTCCAAGGGAGGCTCCTGCCTTCCTTAGCAGACACCTGTCTTTCAAACCAAGCCATGAGCAAAGGCGGTTTGGTTTATAAATGTATTTAGTCTGTTCTGCAACTAGATTTCTGTATGTCAGAATGATGAGACATTATAAATCTAGGTTTTGCAGATTAAAGGTTATGTTTTTCTCTTTTATTTGTTTGTTTTGTCATTATGGGGGGCAGAATTTCTAGAAGAAAGTCTAGACACCCTTGTCATAAAGCTGTGGTTGTTGTGGGCATCATCCTGTTCTGCAATGATTTCTCTGGTGACACTGACTACTGCAGGCTGGATGCCAGCTCCATAGAATGTTCCAGCACCTTCTTGAGGGTGGTGAGATGTGCCGGTGAAAGCACAATAAAGGACACTCTCACACCTGCTAGGTTCAGCAGAAAGGAGGGAAAAGAGAGCGTTTATTTACATTTGACATATTTTATAAGATTCTCAACTCCACAAGGGATTGGAGGACATGCCACTTCCTCCTCAATCCCACTGGAGAAAAAAGATGCTCATCAAACTTTCTCTTATCACAAAAGGAATGAAAACAGAATAGACGGTTAAATAAACCTTGGCTATTATTTACATGAAACTGTGTGAAAATTCTTTGACTCCAAGGTTATAACAGAAGGCTTAGCAAAAAACAGGACAACAGTGAGGCACTGGGACATGTTGCCCAGAGGAGTTGTGGATGCTCCATCTCTGGAAGTGTTCATGGCCAGGTTGAATGGGATTTTGAGGAATCTGTTCTAGTGGAAGGTGCGTGGCAGAGGGGTTGGAACATAATGAGCTTTAAGGGCCATTCCAACCCAAACCATTCTATGATTCTATTTTTTCACTATATCAATAAAATATAAAACAGTATGAGGAGTTGTGCAGAGCAACATGCTCTGAATTGACATTTCATTGCTGGGATCATCCCTGCCTAGAAAAGATGCTCTGGCTTTGCTCTCCAGAGGCTGCTGTAAAGTCAAAGGCTTATGATGTTCATAATGTAAATTAAAATCTCATGTATTTCACAGACTGGCCTCATAGTACCTCTATTTGCCCTGAGATGCTCAGCTACCTGGAGAGCCCAGCTCAATGCACAACTGAGCTCACTCTAATACCTGGCAGAAAAAAGAAATCTCAATGTAATTCTTATCTGAAGCTACACATTTCAGATGAGAATAGCGTAGGGCAAACGATAGCAAACAAATCCCTGCTGCTTTTTGGCAGAAAGGTAAGATGGTGCGTGAACCTTACTTTTGGGGAGTTTTGTGCTTTTAGGTTGGAAGTAGTATTCATGGAGCACTCCAGAGTGGTTAGATTTTCTGCATCAGGATGTCACAGTGCTGTGAGCATGCATCGTAGGCAATTGGTTGCCAATCCCCAGAACAGTGCCAAGTTCAGAAATGAAAGATGTTGGTGGGGGTGCTGCTAACCACACATCTTAGGTTCCAAAAAAATAACATATTACCTGGGCGAAGTCCATCTGCTGAAGCTGTAAAAATTCTGAGCTCTCAAAGGCCATAACAAACCTCACTGTGGAAACTTGATTCTCCACTATTCAAAGAAATTTTCCCTGTTCAGCACCTTGCCAAATGTCTACAAGGTTCTGGCTTTACAAATTTCTCTTTAGTTAGTTCTTGGTTCCATTTCGCTTTTATCCTGCTCCTCCAAGACACCAGGTTACCTCTGCTTGTAGCACATCCCGTTTTTCCATTTTTTAACTGATTTTTGCATAGCTGTTCTGTTACTGTTGCTGTTTAGTTGTAACGTAGTATCATCTGTATTTCTGGACCAAGATCAGGGTCCCGTTGCGGCACAATGTAAGCAAACAGGGCAGGAGACAAATCACTGTCCCAAAATCATATCAAAAAACCATAGCAGAGTGAAGAATAAGAAAGTGTGAAGATGAACCATAAGGTGGATGAGATTTGTTTAACAGTTGTTGTGACTCAGGAAACGAGTCTGAGCTGGATAACTGGAGCTGCTGTCTTGCACCCGGAGCCTGGTGGCATAACCCCAGCCCTGTCTGCTAACGTGGTGTGGCAGGTTTGTAAGCATCCCCAGGGCTGGCTCCATGCAGCATTATTTGAACCAAGACTGCAAATATGTCAGCTCTGATTCCAGGGCTCCTCTACAACACTCCTCTGTGATTGTTTCCTCAAAAGCAGAACTAAAAGAATTGAGCTCAATAGAAACTATTTTATTCCGTTTCATATGTTTGCAGCTCCTACCTCCCAAGAATCTGTTCAGCTTGCTAAAAAATGAAATTGCTACAGATGGATATTTCTTTCAATTACTGTAGAAACATGTAACAAAGCCTCTGGCATGCCAAGAACCAAGCATCAAAGCTCAAGAGCTTACATATTCTATTAAGTGGTTTAATATTGTAGAGAAGAACAGGAAAAATACAGTGTTTTGTCCCTTGTGGCCTTCTTTAGGAGACCTCAGGGAACCAAAAGGTTGCAGTTCTTCTGGTCTCCCTGCTCTAATATTAAAACACTTAATAGAATATGTAAGCACTTGAGCTTTGATGCTTGGTTCTTGGTATGGCAAGTACAGTTCATACCAGTTTGATGATTTGGGGTGGTCTGTGGGATATTATTACCCCTTCCTGTTGAGATACCACAGGAAATACAGGACTGGTGCACAGACTCTTCCTTGTTGTCCTGGGTGTAGCTGCTACTTGCACTGCTACTCGTAACCTCAAAAAACTTTTCATTCAAAGGGAATTGCTGCAGCAAAGGTGAGTGGATAAGCTCACAGCTCCTACACTACAACAGAGACTTTCTATTACATAAACCCATTTGAGGCTGCAGGCTGAGACACACACAGCACCAGCAATACAAAGAAAGCTGAGCATTGCCATGGACTATGGTGTCCTGCAGCTCTGTAAACACAGACAACCTCATTTGTCAGCATGGGCTGACCAAGAGGCTGTTTCATCATGTTCCCGTCTACCAGCACTACACTCCTGTGCTAGCTGTGCATGCACTAGAACTGAAACAGCAAAAAGTCACCCCAAACCTATCTTGTTTTCATTTATTTTTCCAGGCACACATGATCCAAATTAGAACTGAGTAAGAGTAGGAAGTCCTGCTCCATGGGAAGTTGTTTCAGACTTTGTTGGAAAAGATGAGATGAAAAAAATTTAGATTCATTTAAACAGCAAACTGTGTCTTGAAAATGACTTTGTTGGCTTGAAGGTCTGGTACACAGTGCTCAGATTGCCCAGGACAGGTCTTCAGCCATACACCAGCCATGTGAGTGCCGTGTTGTGCCACAAGGTTCAAAAGTAACCTGGATATTTCCAACAGGAAAAAAAAAAAAAAACCTCTAACCTGAAATGAAGAATGAGGAGAAGCCTGGAAAGTAGGGCTAAACTGCACTTCAGCAGAGATAATGATGTTGCAACAAAGCATTTTTGATTAATACAGCCAAGAAGTAAACAGGGCTGCAGCTCTTATGGGGGACTTGGCCAAGAGGAAAATGAAATATAGCACTTTATTGGAATTAAATCTTGTGGAGCAGATTGAAGGGACCCGGGATAGGAGTGAAAAATAGATTAATTTGGGTAAAAGAAATATTTAATTATCAATATTTTGAAACAGCTTCAAAAAATTCTCTTCAGGCAACTTCACCTACTCTCACAGAATCATCTGTCTTACTGAAATTTCAAATCACTTTGAATGAAAATTGTTTTATCTGTCTCTTGTTTTTTCAACTTGCTCTAAGAAGTTCTGATATTTATTTCAATAGCGTATCTTTGATCCATCTCCCCTTTTAAGGCTGGATCCTTCTCTCACTCTTACTGCTTTTATATCAGTACAACTTCATGCATTTGGACACCTAACAAAGACACAAATTGGTCTATGGCCTGAAAATATGCCAAGATTTTCTAATTTTAGCAGCAGGAAAAAGGAATAAGTATTTCCTAAATTCTGTACTCCCCCTCCACCAGCTTAACACTGGCCTAAATCAGTCTCCCTTCAAACGTTTTGTGATTGCAATAATGAAATACTCTGGCTGTGTATTAGAGGTGGAAACATGTTCTTAGGCCTTGTTTCTAATTTTAGAATGAGTATTAGGAGGGATTTCTATTCCTTGCTCATTTAAAATTTGATTTAATAGCTGTAGAAGAGGCTATTGAAGGAGATCACCAAAATACTCAACTGAGCTCTGATAAACCTGCGTTTCTCTCATTAACACAAGGGGAATTAATTGTTTACAAAGTTCCTTTCCTTCCTTCTCCCATTTTCAGTTTAGGCAAGCTCTTAGCTTGAGGTTTTATTGGTTTGAAGGAGTTTTTAGCTACACTATTGAGCATATCCAACAAAAACAAACATTTAGAACTTCACACACCATCTCTAGAGCTCTTCAAAACTTGTTGACAAATTCTTGTCCTTGCCAGAAAACCTGTGTTAAAATCATAGATCAGAGATCACAGAATGGCTGAGGTTGGAAGGACCCTCTGGAATTCATCTGGTCCAACCCCCTTGCTCAAGCAGGACCTCCCTTAAACCACGTCCAGACAGATTTTTAATACCTCCAAAATGAGAGAATCCGTAACTTCCCTGAACAACCTGTACCAGTGCTTAGCCATCCTCACAGTAAAAAAGTGTTTCCTCTTTCTTGTCTTGTCACTGGGCACCACTGAAAAGAGCCTGGCAGTGTCTCCTTTGTACCATCCTTCAAGCATTTATATAGATTGATAAGATGCCCCTCAAACCTCCTCTTCTATAGGCTAAACAGTCCCTCCCATGTCTCTCAGCCTTTCCTCATAGCAGAGATCTCTAAAACTTTAATCATCTTTGTGGCCTTTCTTGAACTCTTTCCCATGTGTCCAAGTCTCTCTTGTACTGAGGAGCCCAGAGCTGGGCACAGCACTCCAGGTGTGGCCACACCAGTGCTGAGTAGAGCAGAAGGGTCACGTCCCTCACTCTGACAATGTAATGCATCTGTGGTGGAAGAAAAATGGAAATGAGACATTAAACAGGAAAGATACTCAGTGTACACTGCTGAGTGCATTGTATTTTAATAAAATTTCTAATATACACACTAAATTTCTAAGTACATATTAAAAAAACAGCAGAAAGTCCAGAGTGGTAAAGTGCTAGGGCTGGTTATGACTTCATGAAGTCTTATAGACATCCATGTACACTACTGCATTATAACTACTGCTTCAGAATACTAATGAGTCTAGATAAGCGTTTTAAATCATAACTTTGCAGCTTTTATGTTTGCTTTACCTGCTCCTTAGACACACTAAAACATTTTAATAAAGCTTTGCAATTCCAGATTATAGGACTTTCATGGAGAAGCCCTCAAAGCACTTCACAAATTCCATTCAAAAAACCCTGTGGATAAAGATTATCCTCATTGTACAAGATCAGTAAATTAAGAAACAGGGTTTCAGTAATCTCCTTAAAGTAACTGTGGAATACAACTCTCAGTTCTTAATTTTATCCCATGTTCAAATAATTTCCTTTTGTATCCTTATGTATTATTCCTAAAAATATGTTTCAAATGTCAAGTGACATTAATTCATAAAATCTATAGAAGTAGGTTTGAAAGAAGAACCCTGTGTAGTGATATCTCTGTGTTTAGACCTGGCTTCCTACAGCAGACTAACTTCCTGCAGTTTAGGCTAAGAACTCCAACACCTTCACCAATGCATCTCCCTGGGGTACCTGCTCTCCCTGTCTATGAGGAGAGTCTACATTAGTCAGGCTGTGCTGAGGGACTCCCACGAGGGAATAAGGTTTTTATTCCAGCCTAAACATATGGTTCAGTCATATATGTCCCCATCCCTCTTTGTTCTTTACTTGCTTTTCAGGTACAGATCTCAAACTTTTAACCTGCCACCTACTGCCAATTTTTTCTGTCTCTCCTCTCAGACTGTTCTTAGTAGGATTTTATCTCATTTAGTGGCATGTCTCCCATTCTTTTCCATATCTAAGGAGAGACACTCAGTAAGATTAAAGCCCAGAAAAGTTTTACTGTCATTAGAAGGGGATTGGAGGATGGAATATCACCTTTTCTTCCCTCAGTGGATCTCAGCCTATCATGGTTTTAAACTGACCATAGCAAAATCATCATTCAGTAATATTGCCAGAGTAAAACTTTATGCATGTGGTCGAATGAGACATAATATGCTGATCATAAAATATTCAAAAGAGTTGCAGTAGCCATGCCTTTTATTTGCTAATATTACACAGGTCCCCAGTATAACAGCGGAGCTGTGGCCACTGTATCAATCTCCTAGAGCACTGTAACTTTAAGATGTCCTTAAATAACTTACAAAATCAGCCTAGAAAGAATAAAGATCAGATAGAGAAAAAAAAATTCTATTATGTAAGACATCAGCATTCTTTTAGTGTAGTCTTTATTGTGGTTGAGCTGAAACAAAAGAATACATATTTCCAGAGAAAGGAATTAAAAGAGCAGATTTTAATGTAGAAATCCAGCAAGAATAAACGGTACTTTTTTTTTTTTAATTGCTGAAGAGTTGTACATGAATTTTTGTAGCTAATAGCCCACATCCAGGAACTATCATGGGCTAAAAATCTTCAAGACTGTATAGTTAAATATTGATGGATTGTTAAACATAAAATGTTACTGAGTAGTCTAAATCTTTATGAAAACCTTTAACAGCCTGATCCTACTACTGTTGCTGTTATTAGACAAAATGCTGGTATTAGAGTCCAAGACATATCCTCTAAGGAATGGATTCTGTTACCTATGCTCCTGTGTAGTACTTTGATCTTCAAGTATTCCTTCTAAATCAATATAAGAGTCATATGGCCCTGACTTGACAAAGCATAAAAGCATTTTAGGATACCTATTTTGGTTTGCCATCTTCCAGGAAGGAATTTTGGTCACATGATCAGAAAAACAATTCTGTTTGATCTTAAAACACTCATTCATACCAATTACCTCTGTGCCTGACTTCTTATAACATAACCTCCACCTCTGATAACTCTGGGATCCTCACAATCTGCATCAGTCTCATAACCCTTTGGATTTTTTCTAGGTTTTTTTGATAGAAGCATGTTCAGGGCTGTGATTTGGAAAAAGTGTCTTGTTGATGATTAAAAGAACAATGGTTCTCTGTGCACTGTGATTCGTTGACTTGCTAATCTGATCTCCTTGACCTTGCACAAACATGTGCAAGGCTGTTCTAATAAGGACTCTGACATGCTGAACTGTACAGCATACCAGGCATTCAAATGGCATAATCAAAATTCAGGTTTTTTGTGGTGGTACCATACGTGGCAAAGAGATGGCATTAGTATTTAGAAGATCTGAGGGAGACTGCTTCTCTAGCAGGTGATGAAATTGTTTGTCAGAAAGCAAGTAAAGAAAGGAAATATCTTCTTACATTAAAGAAAAACTTGAGAGTTGGCAAGGAGCTGAATAAAGAGACTCCCTAAGCTACACCAAACTTTTGTATTGTAATTCTTCCGTCCTCTAAGATTAGCTATTTGAAAATCCAATTAGTCCCTCAATAATCATGACTGTTATCTAATGATGAATAAACCATCTGCAGAAAATATTGCAATCACAGGCACAGCTGTTACCATATGCTGAAATTTTCTTACATGACCTTGGTTGCTACAGTACCTACCAGCTGAAATAAGACATGGAAATATTGCCAGCTTCAATTAGACAAGCAAGCTGTTCCTTTCCCAAGGCTGTTGAGGTACTTCAGCCATTAACATAAAACACACAAACCAAGGCGTTATTACAAATTTTGATTACTCTTTCCTAAGCTGAAGAGGTGAAATTCTGGAAAGAATTTCAGTTCATCCTTATTAGTGTGGCTAAAAATAGAAAACTCAATACTTGATTTCAAAAGATCCCCAATTATCTGTTGCTTCTAGAAATGGAATCTTAAGCCTGGAGTGGGAGGGGGTGCAGGAAGCAGAGAGGGTCTGGCAATGAGCTGCCTTGGGTTTATTTGGAACAAAGGCACAAAAGGGGATTTTTGGCAAAGAAATCTGGCATGCTTTTCCCTACTTAACAGGTAGGAAGTATGTGACCTTGTTTACTGTTTGTCTACCATGAGGTCTATTTCTAACAACCTGAGACATTTTAATAAAAGTAATCCTTTAAAACCTTTCCAAACCTAAACTTTCAAACATGCATTTGTAGTAAGGAGATGCTAGCTTGATTATGTATGCCTTTGTCAAGTAGTAAATATTTTAATCTTTTGGAGATTTTATGTTAGCCCTTCTAATCCATGTAACCCTTTCTACATTACACTAATACTAAAAAACTGAATTTTGACATAAAACTTAACAAGCCTAATGAAACCAGTGTAATTTCTGAGGCCAGGAAAATTATTTTGCCTTTTAATTGCTTAAATTATCCTTTTAGTTTATAATGCAATAAAAGAATAAAAGAGATGGAGAGAATAAAAAGTGTGGGTGGAATTACAGTGCATGCAAGCATTCCCAGAACTATTTTGTTTTATAGATTGCTCACTAACAGTTCAGTGTGTGATATCAGTATTTAAAATCTAGTTTCTCCAGTAATTTTTGTAGGATGACTAAGTCACATGGCCTTTTCTGCTCTCAGAAAGATGAAACTAATTCTGTAAGGGGGGTCTGTGGCGAAGATAGTGACTCTTCTGACTCATTTTCCTTGGACATTTTCTAATACCTACTTTAAAAAATAATGTTTCTGCAAACATTCCAATTCCTCAAATTACTCGTTGCAATAGGGATACTAGAATTGCTCATGGGATGCTTGATCACTATTTAACTTTTAATTCCTTCCTCTATCTGCAATCAGTATCACCTGAAGTTAAAAGTACATTAAACGTATAGCTACAATAATTTCCATGACAAAAAACTTTTTATAAAACTTTGAAGGAGAGAAAAGATGGTCTATACTGAGATATGGCCCAGCTCAGCTTCTCAGTAAGTAGGGAAGAAAAGGAAAAGCAGAAGTATCCAGTCACATACATCACCTGGCTTCTACCTTCACCACTACCTCCTTTATCGTTCACCACATTTGTAATTCTCTGCTTTTTCTCACCTACACAATGAACTCCCATTTTCTATTTCAGTATCCCTTTAAAGCATGTTCCAAGTGTCACATTAAAAAAGCAGAAAATGTCTGTCCTGTTCCCAGACTAAGAGCTCATTCGCACAATGTGGTATCTGACCTGCACTTTCCAGGTCTGTGCTCCAGGAACACATCAAAAGCACGGAAGGAGCTTCTGCTAAGCACATTATTGAGTGTCCTGATAAACTAAACAGTCCCATTTAATAGATAGAAAACAATTACTAGCTTGTTGCTAATAATTTTTTTATATTAAGGCAAACTAACTTAGGGAAGGCATTGGGAATTTTGCAAAAGGCAAGAGTTTCCTTCCTAAGATTACAATGGAATTATGCTGGCATATGCTTTAGAATGCTTGCAATTATCACTAGTTCCTATGATTAAAAAGCTCAGTGCATGAATCAGCTATTTATAGTGCAGTTAGAAGACTATGTGTGTTTGCACATAAACCCATGTATAACCAAGTGTACTGACACTGGAATATTAGCCAAACCTTATACTAACCTTAAAGCTTTAAGCTTCCCTTACTAATGCAACAAACTCAAACTGCAGCTACTTTGTGATTGCAGTTTAAGAATCCTGTATGCTTTTTGCAAAGTCCACTTATCCTGCATGTTAGGCCACTGCAGAAATCAGTTCACACCTTCCTCAACAAAAACAAAAAACTTCTGAATCAATAACCACCTGAGGCAACTTTAAGTAATTTTTAATCAGAAGGGAATATTATTTTCTATAATTCATATGTATGTTCTAATGCTATCAGGGAGTGAAAAATCAGGAAAAAAGTCCCCAAATATTTTCTAGATGTAGATAGACCAGCTTTTGGCACCACTTAAGACATGGCCACTTGGGTTAGCACAAGGGCAGTATCTGAGACTAGGAAGACTTTTTCATTCTTACATGTCTAATCGTAGCTAGTGAATATGTGTTTACAGTTGACAAAAATTGCTCTTGCAGTAGTTTTACAGATATGTACTGTTGAAGTCAGGTTAAAGCCTGCACCCTCCCTGAAGACAGCTTTGTCCGTAGAAAGAATCAAGGACAACATTTTTGTGCATATTCATGGGTGTTTTATTTCTCTGACCACATGGCAGCCAGGCGAGACACAGACCGGCCACATGGCCACCAGGTCCGGCAGGAACTGACCACCAAAGACCCAGGAATCATGGGACAGCCACAGTTTTCGGGGCGGGGAAAACACCTATAACCAATAAGGAACAGGATAACATCAGGGAGCCTGGAAACCCTGTGTAACCACGCTTCAGCTTCCATGGCCCATCCCCCGGGGGGGCACCTCCACAGTGTACCTTATCATATTCCTTTCACCAGTCTTAAAGCAAGAAAACAAGATTGATCTACTCATAATAGAGTTAGGAGCTTTCCCATGTCTGGATATCACTTATTTCAATAGACATAATTGTAACCCTTCAAACAGCCTGTATTTTTTCAGAGACCACACATATTTTAGGGTCATAAGTGATTTATGTTCTCTCTGTCCTGCTTATGAGAGCATGGTATGCTCACCACTATCATCTGTTTGAAACACAGTGCACTAGAAACTGAATCCAAGGTTATGCTGAGTGAAGAAGGTAGAGATATGAGTTACAAAACAGCTTTTTACGTTTGTTTCTTTAAACTCTTTCATTATCTTTCTTAATAGTATGTTGCCATCATGATGGCACCCAACTGTTTACTGCCTGAACCTGGCCTCTGTGCTGCTGCCTCAGTAAACTTTTGTATTTGGCTCCTTCACAAAGTTATTTCTATTTGGGTGAAAAATTGGTTTCAAAGTATGTTCAGGATCTATCTTTTCTTTCTGCATATTCCCTCCAATTCAACCATCTGTGCAAATTAGCAATGCTGGAATGCTTATTAGAGCTTTTCCCCCTCCTTGATTAACACTTCTTGCATTTAATGAAGTCTCTTATAAATTGTGGATCAAATGTTCAGACTGCTTATGTCACCTGACACAAGTCTAAGAAGAAACACAATGATGCATCCCTTCAAATCTGGGTCTCTGAAGCACCCAAAACAGTGAGCAAATGGCAGAGGTGCAATGCCAGTTTGTGACCCGGCAGACAGGATAAACCTGTCTAGAAAAAGTAAAACATCTGCAGCTGTCTCAACTCCTGTCTGTCTCATGGGCTTAGGCCTTTAATTGTAAGCATAGTTTGGATGACACCATGAAACCTGGATTCACAAATCTGAGGGTTTTAGGAATGTAGGCAGGCATGCAGAGATTTAGCCTGAGGAGAGCTGTGGATATACAGAAGCCCCTTAATGTGGTTTCGTGTTCATCAGCAGCACCAGTCATCAGGGCTGAGTGTGGAGGCGGACCAGCACTCACAGCACCTGAAAGGGAGTTACAACACGAACGTGTGCATCAGGAATGTACTCTGGAGAGGGAGCACTGAGGTCTCAAAATGGGACATGGGGGAGCAAGGGCCAGAGTCCAGTACTGTCTGATTATACAGCCCCCAGTGTTGTTTTTTCGATCAAGATTGGGACATCTGTTCAGATATGAAATATTTTGAGAAGAAGATTCATTTCCCTCCTAAAATTATCTAGTAAAATCAAACTTTCATCAGTTAAAATTCTGAAAATTAAAGTTCAAGGAAAATGTGATCAAATCTCAAGTTGTTTAGTGATGCCAGATGCTTGAAATAGCCCTGAATTTTTCTTCCCTTCCTCTCCTTTTGCCAATATTGTGAAGACAGAAGGAAGGAATGGATTCAGAACTGGATTTAACTACGAGCTTGGAACATAACCTCAACAAACATTTTGGGGGGAGCCACTGTCAGAAGATGGGAAAGATATGTTTCATTCTTTATATAAAATCTCTTTACACTCATTTTTCATCTGTGAATTCAACAGCACAGACAGTCTGACCTAGAAACATACATCTTTTATTTCCAGGTGTTGTAATTCCTGCTGGCAGCTTGATTCTAAAGATCCACTCTGTAGGCCAGTGTTTCCTGACTTCATTTAATTGAATGACTGTAAGGATGTTTTCAGGAAGAGAAAAACACAGACCATCTCTACAGTGTTCCCACAATTGTCTTCATTTACAAGCCACTTAAAATTAGGCTAAAGTTTGAATGTTCATTTATTATGAAATGGAAGTCTGTTTTCTTGGAAGTACAGGGAATATGCGTGGTTTCTTTCAAATTTCACAGACCAATGTATTAAACTCTACCAGTGATGCATAAAGCACATTTTTGAGAAACACAGTCCCCAAAAACTATTTGAGGCACTGTGTTGGATGCAGATTGAGTGATATCTTGGTTCCTAGGATGCTTGTCTAATCTATTAACGTGTTGATGACCAGGTTTAATGCTTTGATTGCTCTCCCTGATGCATCTGCTATAAAGTAAGCCGAGTGAATTGTATCAGGTAAGCTGCTTGTTGCTGTTGCATGCATGAAATTTGGCTATTAACTGTCTTATATCAACAAGCAGCTGCAACCAACACTGGGTAAACTGAAGTTTGGCAAGGCTGCCATTGTCATCTTAGCAGACAGAGGGAGAGAGTTTTGCATGAACCATGTGAGGAAGTGCATAGGTTAATTCCTCTTTTGCCACTCTGCCCAATGCTTTGAGGAAAAAAAAGGGTCTTCACTGAAAAATGAAATTTAAAAATGGTGATCCAGTACCAGCGTAAAACCAAAAACAAGCTCTATAGCTTTCTGAATTCATAGACCTTTAAAATTTAGTCAGATACATCAAGAAAAGCATTTGATAGATGAAGAAACTCCCATGTTGAGCCTGGCAAAGGTACTGCATTGGCATAATTCCTCCTTAAGATTCTAAGGTTCAAATGCTTCCCTCTTGGAAGAAAATACCAATCCAGTTATCTTCCTTTGTTCCCTTGTATTACTGGTTTTCTTTTATACTGCTCATTCAGAAACTGATCAGCTTTGCAATTTTCCTTCCTTTACTGAGGAAATAGATAGCCAGAATTGTAACCCTCAGCTTTCTGTTTCAGTCTTGTCAGTGAATCTCCATCAATTTTATTTTTTAGAAATACTGGTAAGGCACTAAATGTGGATATTATTAGAACCTATTAAAATCACTGGGACAGCTGTTTTAGAAGATATTTCCTTGAAAATAATTTTCAGCCTGAAAAGCAGGATTAATTAGCTTTGCAATGACCTACATAGATTGTTCAAAGTGCCTGATTGCTATCAGCCATCCAAGGAAAACATTAAGCAAATTGCACTATGACTTGATCTCATACAGGGGGCATGGAAAAAGAGAGTGCATTATTTACAAGGTAAAAAAATAACTTGCTAAAAACATCAAACAATCTTCTAACATCATCTGGAAATTCATTCGAATTTATATTCAAAGATCTATTAGAACCTGAGGGACAAGACAATAGAATAAAATAAGATCACTGTCATTATTATGAACAACAGGAACTGTCGTCAGTCTCTGATGATTTTACTGTTGTCTGTCTGTCTGTCAAAAGAGGGAAATGTGTGTTTAGTATGGCTCTATCTTGTCATACAGCATCACTTATTTTTTTGTCTGATATTTTGTAACACTGTAAGTAGTCTAAAATTCACTCTTTTATGGTTTACTTTTATGCTATGTTGTACACCACATAGACACTTGACTGGGTTTAGGGTTCTACAATAATATTTGTAAGAGAAGATGAATCAACCCAGTATGTGCAACACCTCTCCATTTTCCTACAGCAATAAAGAATAACAGTAAAACTGCACAGTGTGGACATGGCAGGATATATGAGGAGAAGATACATCAAGTCTTTGTGTGGGCTGGACTTCAATCTCTTGTGCTACAGCATCCCCGGAAGAAAGCCTAGATGGGGTTCCACTAAAAGACTGCCTGTGAGAGTAGCCCTGAGAGCTGCTCAGTAAGTGATATAGGGCCAGGAGAATCTGTCCTTCCATCCCTCAGATCAGCAAGGCTGATACAGCAGCAGGAGGGGGCAAGGGTTGAATGTGCCTGTTCAAAGCTCAGCATAATGTGCATGTGGGCTAGACTGCTGTTCCTTTGATGGCTAACCCGATGTTTTCAACTCTGCTGAGCTGAAAACCACGTCCTCCTTCCTGCCTATTCTCTCAGTTTGGTGAGGTCCTTCTGGTCTTCTTCACTACCAGGGAGATAGAACCAATCCTATTTTTTCAGATCTGATGATCTGAAAAAAAAGTTTAACGTCAGGTGCAAACGTGCAAATTTCCCTGGGCATGTCCTTCCTCAGATCATTGATGAAGATGCGGTAAAAAACTAACACCACTCTTTTATGGACTCTGGTTTTTTCAACAATAATGTACATTAAAAATGAGACCTACAAGTGGCACATAAGGTGGACAACTCTAAGGCAGCTAGATCCTAAGCTGGACATTTTATTTAATTCTTATTGAATCTAGCACGTACACTCCATGTGCAGCAGAGAAAAGTGGTACAGTACAGAATAGAAGGTATTTGTGAGCACTGTTACGAAGGCAAAGGCTCATCTATCCAGACCACAGAGATTTTGCAGTACATCTGCCCTCCTCCCTCCTGCAGTCTGCATAATATGCTAGAAGTTCTTTTCAGATGGCTGGAAGTTACTTACAGAGTGAAAGAGATCGGCTTTTTCTAGTGATTAAATCATCAGAGAGAGTCTAGGTTAGGATGGACTTTGTCACTTAATTATTTTCACTACTTTACGCTTTACCTTTAATGTTCATAAAATTATGCTGCACCTCTTGGGTAAGTCAGAAAGCTTTGCTCCTTAACATTTACAGAGTTCAGAGATGAATACAAAAATGGTATTGAGTTACAAAGTAAAATCATAACAGTAAACGTTTCCCTGAGAAGCCAAGTCTAAACCAGATCCAAAATATGTCATCTCCCTTGAGCTCTGTGTTACATCTGTAAGACCAGACACAAAAACCCTGGTAAAGTCTCTCTGAGTAACTAAGAGGCTGAAAAAGACAAGGCCAAAGGAGATACAAAAATTATCCAGCCAAATACACAGTCTGCTTGCAATAGCACAGAGACTAGAAATACTAAGAGCCTTAAGGCTGTTTTTTGAAACTGTTATAGGCACCCAGCTTGAGCAAAATAGTTAGGTGTTTGACCCATTGGGGCTCCAGAACTTCTGTCCCAGCTGCATCTGTCCCCTTTATGACTAAAGAGAACTTTACCTTCCTGAAACAAGAGTTGCCAAGAGAAAGACATTCTGAAGCACCAAGCTCAGAGCTGTGTCTGAAAGGCACCAGAATTGGGATTCTGCAGTAAACACCAAGAATCAGTCGGGATTCAGAGCAATAAACTTGTTTCTACAGGTAAGCAAAAGGAGCACCAAGCTGTTGCCCACCAGCTCAGCCATAGGAGGAAATAGGTTCTGGACTGCAGCTGCTTAATCTCATTTCAAAATCGGTGTGGGTGGGGAAAGTAATAATCCTAACACCAATTTTTTTTCAGGAAGATTGAACAGAGGCAATGAATTAAATAAAGTCTGGCAGCAATTTATGCAAGCTGGGATATCCTTATTCTTGTAGACAAGATCTGCAGATAAAGAAAAATTATTAATCAATGGCAGTATAAAACTTCCTCCTACTCAGTTTTTTACAGTCTCAGAAAAACTACAGCTCAGTCAGGTAGAACTCGTCTTGGGGCAGAGGGATGGTCCAGGACAAGATTTATTCCAGTCCCATTTTCCATGGTAATAATTTAGAAGAGTTACGAAAGATCTTAAAAGTTCACTCACAAAAGCTAAGTGTTTCTGTAAAATGTGATAAATTTCATAATAATTTGAGACACAAGAAGAAACTGCAGCTCTGTGTGGTAGAAGGAAGGCAAACTGAATGTTGTTCATTTGGAAATGCACTAGAGGGAATGCTATAATATAAATTGGTTTATGATATTAATGAGGATGATTGTTGGCAGAGGAAAATTTAACCTGGCCCAATTACCAAAAGTAATAGAAGAAGTACTGAAATATTACAAGATATGTGAGTATAACTCGGAGACAATCAAACTGCTCCAGTAAACAAAATATGAAGCCAGTTGGAAGGAACTTGCTCTCCTGAGGGTTGTTTCCATGTGGAGGAGCTCATTTTACATCAGGTTGTCAGCATAAAATGGCCCAGTGTCATAAGTGCCTGAATTTACAAGGCTGGGCCAGAAAACGAAGTGGTGACTGTCAAGCAGCATTTCAAACTCAGGGTACAAACCCAGCCAAAGCAAAGGGTAAGGAGGCAAGAGGAGGAAGGGGAAAAGGTTTAGTGCTGATGGGAAGGTACACATTTCACCTCCTAGGTGGAGGGCTCTCTGCTTCCCCTGTGATTACAAAAGTTTTGGTAGTCTACGTCCAAGGCAAAGTCTGTCAGGCAGTGAGCACTCCAAAGAGCTAAAAGATAATCTCTCATATTTTATGAGCAAAAGACCATGTTTCCTCAGATGCGGAACTGATCCAGCTACACGTAGGTTAACAGTGCAAAACAGGTCACTGTGCAAGGTCTGCACTGAGGCAGCAATAGATCTATTGGTATTGACCATAATATACTGGGGATGGCTCCATGTGCCTGCTGGAAGAGGCTGTAGCAGGCCACCTCAGCTAGATTCCAGAGCAAGCCTTCTATGCAGGGAAACAAACTGAATGAGCTGGGAAACAAACTGAATGATGCAGGGGACAGAAATTTAAAAGAAAAACACATTTAAATCAAAAACTACAGAAGAAAGAAAAGAACAAGTCAAAGCCTGGTGTTACATGTAGCATCATTTTTCATTTTCAAGAAATGAAATCTCTCTTTTTGGCAAAACATTGTGGAAGACAAGGAGAAAGGAAGGGGTGAAGGACAGGAAAGCCATCAGTGTCTAATTCAGTATCAAACATTCCAAGCTTGTTAACATCCACAAAAATTCTGCATAGCCACCAAAATTTTTACTGGTGTGTGTATTGAACAACAAATATAAAGGAGAACAGCGGTGTTGATCACTAAGAATTCTGCTGATGTTAATGATAAAGAAATTGACAATTTGATAAAAGAATATAAAAAGTGGTTTTATAGACTGTTTCAGTTATTAATATACTCTAGTATATTTACTCTTGTATTTCCCCTGCTATACTTTACCTACTTCTTTAAGTTCATGGACCTCCTGAACTGATGTTTTGATCCAGACTGACATGTTTAATTAGTGTATGCCCTGTGAATCTGTTTATTTCTTTGCTAATTTTGTTTGTTTGTTTTTGAACCTACATGGAATTGTTGTCTCCTCAATATAATCTGCCAATCAGTTGCATAATGTCAATATTTAAGTTTGTGAAAGGTACTTTTATTTTTTTGCTTTGAAACTTCCATGTCTCCACATTTGTGTATAGAGGGAAAGACTCAACAGTTTTCCTATTTATTACTTCACTCTTCATATTTTTATAGATCTTTCCAAGTTGAAAAGTCCTTTCTTCATTGTTGCTTTACATAGAAGTTGTTTCATATTTCTGTTTATCCTTGTTATTCTCTATACCTTTCCTAGAGCTACTTTACCTACTTTAGTTCCAGTTCTACTGTATGGCATGACCAGGTCTATATACTCTATTCAAAATGTGCAGCATTAAAAGCACCATATTGATATCTTGTCTGCTCTCAGCAATTCTTCAAAACAGTTCCTTTATCATGGAAGATAATGCCAAGATTTCAGATTACTTTCCTACTATGCCTTCATCCTGCTTAAGTGTTCCTGTTGCATCTTGATCATTTGTGAACAAAATTAATTCTCTGGCAGATTGCCTTTTCACAACTTCCCAAAATTCTACCATGTTTTTTTTCCATCTTCAGTATTCTTTGCTTTTCCTTTGGTAGCATTTATGCCCTTTTCTATTTCCTCCAACTATATATGACTTCCACCTGTTTGGGAGGACATATTTTTAAGAGCTGCTTTCTTCTTTAATTTGACTGTTTCATGAAGCTGAATCCTTTTAATTTTGTGGTTGGGTTTTCATTGAATGGTTCTGTTCAATTAACACTGTTCATTAGCTGCAATCCTCTGATGTGGTGGTTTTAAACTTTCTCCATGCAAGCTATAAAAAATTGTCCTTCTAGCTGCTCCTTTTTAGCTTCCTGTTAACTAGTTTTCTCACGGTAATATGTAGTTCTATTTAAGAAATAAATGCTATTGTTCATTTCCCTTTCCATCAATTCAGTTCAACATACTTATATGAAACTATATCACAGTCAAATTGCAGTGTTCTTTACATAAAATGTGTTTGGTGGGGGATTTTGTTTGTTTGTGGTTTTTGTTTGTTTGTGGTTTTTGTTGGGTTTGGTTTAGGGATTTTTTTAATGCAGATAAAAATTAGTTAGTTATAAAAAGAAGGTTTTCAAGACCTCTTCAGAAGAAAAATTTTTTCTGAGTAAAGACAAAGCATGCCTTTTTACAGTGAAGATGTAGATTTTTCTGAGTGGTAAAGATGCAGTTGCTCCTCTGTGCTCTCATTGTTTACACTGGGTTGACCTTAAAAAGCAAAAAAGTCTCCAGCTGCCTTAAAAAAGTACAAAGGTGTATAGGAGGTTGAAAGGCAGGTAATGACTGTGGAGAACCACTGCTGCCCCCAGGCAGTAGCCAGTGAGCAGAAAAAGCCATGGTACACCAGTGACTCCGACATCTTAGTCAGGAACCCTGATGAAATGACCAATGTAATCTATCTTAGCCAAATGTAACACTCTTGAATTGGAATAGTGGAGTTAGCTATATTTACCAAAAAAAAAAAA